>VWZD01003513.1:37187-60558 GCA_013396695.1 Sakesphorus luctuosus | reverse complement strand
GGGTGGCGGGGGGGAGGTGAAGAACGCAAAACAACCCCTCCCACTTTTTCCTTTTGATCTCAGTCTTGATATATCCCTTCTTATAAACTGAGAGCTAATATCACTTGACATTTGATCACCTCTGTACATGTATGTAACACTTCTCCAACCATGTCAAGTGTGAATATTTTTATATATATATATATATATATGTATGTATATGTATATGTATATGTATATCTGTATCAGTTTGTTATGAGAATGTGTCCTGATGTTCTTTCTCAAGCAAGCAGCCTCTTAAGTCCTTAGGAGCACACCCTACTGAGGCACTCAAAACTTAGCTTAAGTTTCTGCTACAGAAATGAATTCCTGTATGTTCGCTCTGTGAATGCTCCTAAAGTATACTCTTGAGATGCAAAGTAAGTGTGTGACTCTATCAGGGCTTTAAAAGTGATGGCTACTTTCTGCAGGCCTTAATAATGCTGGTATAAAGAGATTTTGTTTTCCCCATTGATTTCTGAAAACTTTGATTCAGTGCTTGTTGGTTGCCCTCATGACATGTAGAAAGACACACTCTGGAGACTAAAAGTGTTATGGGACAGATCTGAGGATCACAGTTTGCAATGTACAGGAATGATCTGACTTGAGCATCCTCAGCCACTGAGGAGATCTTAAAAATCTCTCCTGAGAGTACCTGGCTGATCCTACGCAAGATTTGATCAAGGGAGGAGATTCTGCCCCTCTGCTCTGGGGAGACCCCCCTGCAGAGCTGCCTCCAGCCCTGGGGGCCCAGCACAGCAAGGACATGGAGCTGTGGCAGCGAGGCCAGAGGAGGGACACCAAGACGATCAGAGGGATGGAGCAGCTCTGCTGGGAGGAAAGGCTGAGAGAGTTGGGATTGTTCAGCCTGGAGAAGAGAAGGCTTTGGGGTGACCTCATTGTGGCCTTCCAGAGGCTGAAGGGATCCCACAAGGAAGATGGAGAGAGACTATTCCCAAGGGCCTGGAGTGACAGGACAAGGGGGAATGGCTTCACACTGACAGAAAGCAGGGTTAGATTGGATATTGGGAAGAAATTCTTACCTGTGAGGGTGGTGAGGCCCTGGCCCAGGTTTCCCAGAGAAGCTGTGGCTGCCCCATCCCTGGAAGTATCCAAGGCCAGGTTGGATGGGGCTCTGAGCAACCTGGTCTAGTGGAAGGTGTCCCTGTCCATGGGAGGGGGTTGGAATGAGATGATTTTTCAGGTCCCTTCCAACCCAGGCCATTCTACGATTCCAAGATTTAGGTGTTCTGCCACTAAACGTATCTTCTCATTATTAAATCACAGCCTTGCATAGTGTGCATGTTGGTTTATTGCTCAGCCTCCCTTTTGTGAACTTCTAATATTTCTCAGAAAATCGGTATGGGAGAAGTATAGGAAAAATATGGTAGAAACATGCTGAAACAAAAGTACAAAAACGTTCACTGTGAGGCAATACATGTTTTTGAAAGGCTGTCTATACAGAGTAACAAGTAATTTTCTTTGAGTGAGCTGATGTAAAACAAGCAAAAAGATTTAAGGAAATGACAAAATGTAGAGTACTTCTAATGAGACATAAAATGGATTTTAAGATGTGGAAGATGGAATTTACTCACAGCTATCAGTGTATAGCACCGCATTTATTACAAAACTCTGATAATGATTTCCCGTAAACTTCAATTTGTGTGATACCATCAGGTTTGGAATAACAAATCTTAACCTTTTGCTTTGCTAATTCATTTCCCCTCAAGGCATAGAACACTTTGGCATTGTATCAGGTTAATATTCATATTCTGCATTCTATCTGCTAAGTATGTCCCTAGAAGCAATTTGTTCAGCTTTCTACAGAAATCTTCAAGTCTTCATGTCAACCCAAAAGTAAAATCTTACTAAAATATGGGGGGTTTTGCATGATTTTGTGAAATGTATTGGAGAACCTACAACTTTATAATGTGTTAATCTTCAGCAAACATTGGTATTGGGACAACATTTGCTGACAGGTTATTCTTAAGACTGTAATAGAAAATAAAACCCACATTTCAGTTACAGTGATCTGGCAACTGATTTTTTTAATAATTCTCCTTTAATTTTTGTGCTACAAAGAAGCAAATTGGCACTTGTATAGTCTGACTGTCTGCCATCTTCTTTTTTATTTCCAGAGTAACTTTGAATTTACGGTGGTGCAGATGAGAGCTAAATTTGGTCCATGTAGGTAGTGGGAGGTACAGAGCAGTACTGCTGGGATGGGGGAATGAAGTATGTGTTGTAATAGGTACTCTGCTGATATCTACTCAGTGAGTGCCCTTTGCACCACAGTTTTTTGGGAACTGAGTATGTTGAGGCCAGATTTTCAAAACTGTTGATAATCCAGCACATTTTGCAGAGATCACTATAATATGCTCAGCTAATTAACATTTCTGAAAAGTAGTATTTTTGTTTACTGGCTGATTTCAGAGATCACCACGCTCCTGTAGGAAGATACTTTTCCAGCCTTGGTACTGTATTTGCTGGAGGTGCTGGGTCTCTTAGAGCTCCAGAAACATTATAAATACTGCAGTTTTCATCTATGAATGAGGTATTTCTTGGACACTGATTGCCAGCCTGTTTGCCAAGCTTCTCCTGATAGTCTCAGCTACAGCTTTTCAAGTACCTATATTTATTTGCTTGATGATTTGCTCAAATTTCAGGGCTCTTGCTATTGCTGCCTTCTTATCCTCTGAAGCGCCTGCAAGCACTTCACAGAGCTTATCAGTTCCACATTGCATCTGGAAAATGCTTGTGCCTCCCTGGCTGGGAGCTGCCTCTCTAGGTATTGGCATAATCACCAGAAAATGATCCTGTAGTTTGAGAGAGTTCTGTGCATAAAACAGTTGCAATGGTGAAAAGTTTAGGAGACAACAGGAATGGTACATAATTTCATGGCACTTTTACTCTGATGTTCTCATGATGTCAGCTACTTTTAATTCAGGTACTTTCCCTCCCTTGATATATTTTGCCTCCCTCATAATCTCCTGGGGAATCTCTATTCCAAAGTCTGGTGTAATTTCTTCTTGAAATATTTTTCAGTTTTTGCACCCATAAAGTCCTGTGACAGGACAGAGGCATTTACCCACTGCATTGATATCCATGTTATTTTGCTTATTTTCAGTCTGGCTTTGGGCTGTCTATCCACACCCCACCTGCTTATCATGCATCAGTTTATAGACTTCTACAATAACTTCCTTGAGTTTCCGGGACAAAAGGTCTTGGTCTTCTCAGTGAATCCTCTACAGCTGTCACAGCAAGGCTTTTGTGGAGATTGTTGCCCTCCTCTGAACCCTTTTTTTGGTCTAACTTATCTCTTTGGAGGTGGGCAGACAGGAATGCACAGAGTTCAAGATGTGGGTACAGCTATGTTCCAATGTTGTTTTTTCTTAGATGCTGTATCTTTCCTAATAGAATGTAATGTTAGCTTTACTTCTTGGCTCTTGCAAAATACTGAGCTCATATTTTTCAAGGGACTTTCTGTTGCAACCCCGAGGTGTCTCTGCTGACTGCTACAGGTCAAATCAGAGCCCAGCATCTTGTATGTGAATCTGGATGTAACCCACAGATATTGCTTTTTGTTTATTTACATTGAGAGCTGCTTGCTATTTTTCAGGCTCTTGTTCTTACAAAGCTTTTGTACAGTTTTTAACAGTCTATTTTATCCTTTCTATCCTGAAAAACTTCATCAGCACCATTTGCCTTCCCACTGCTTATCTTTTTTCAGATGATGTTGTGTAGTGCTGACCCTGCACAGTCCCTTTGGTGACTCTTTTTTCAGCAGTGCAGGTTCTCCTCTTACCCAGTCTCCTGATTATTTATCCACCCCAGGACATGTTGCCTTATCCAAAATGAGTCACATGATGTCACTGTGTGACTGCCAGTGCTTCTTCTGCATCTCTCCCTGTTTACTCTGAGGCTGTAGCAGTTCAGGGAAGTTTGGAATTCCCTGCCAGCAAACAAGCCCACATACTTTGATTATCTTCATCTCAATCCCGTCCCAGTTAAGCCTCTGCAAATACAGCCAACCTTTCTTTTACTGCTACTGATCTTTGGGGAGAGGCCTCAAAGGGATGCGCCATCCTGCAAGGACTTGTAGCTTGTGATTAGGAGAACGTATTTGTTAAATGGAATGCATTTGTACCATCTGTTAACACTTTTAAATTAAAATAAACCCTCAAAAATGGTTTTGCTAAGAAGGATTTGAAATTTAAATTCTTTTAATCATCCCTTTATATGCTTGTTTGTTAATATCCCAAATCAAGGATTGAGTGATGAAGCAAAATTTTCAGCTTACATTCCTCTGTTTTTTAGTTTGATGTCCTAAATAACACTTTTTATTTGTTTTTTTTTTCCTGTTTCTCAAAATCTTGTTCTGTCTTGAAATTGAGTCTGTTAGAGTGGGGGTTCAGTATCTGTTTCATAAATCCCCCTACTGGTAACATGCCTGTTATCTGGTCTAAAGATTGACTTCCATGATCTTGCTGCTTCATCTGGAAAATTGTTTAGGGTATAAATCTCTGTGCAGATTAGTGTGTCTCATTCCCTCAAGAGGAATTACATTTTGCCCTTTTTAAATGTTAACTCCTTGGCCTCGAGAAGTTTGTTGATTTTATTATTGATAATCAAGTTTGATATGATGTATTTTACAGGAGATTGGCTTATTTTCTGGCTGATTTGGCACTGAGTGTAGCCAGGCCAGCTGATGATGTGATTTTCCATTGACACTGCCAAAATGGTAGAGGAGACACACTCCTCTCTTCCTCTTTGAGGCAGTTTGATTTGTGTATGGGGCTTTAAGTTTGGCATTTTGTTATTATTTCTGGTATTCTTCAGTCTCAGAAGATGTACTGAAATTGTGCTACACTTTTGTAGCAAGAAATATGTGTCATTGACAATATGAGAACTTCGCTGATAAAGTTATTGTAAAGAAATAGGGGTGATTTTACTTTACATTTGAAAGTCATGTTTTTCATGCTGTAGTAATTAATGCCCATGGATAAACATTTGACAAATAGCAAGTAAAGTACCCTAATTTTTAGATACAAACTGTGTATTTAGAAAGAATCATACTGAATGACAATCCTGGCATATTTGTTGCTCACCTTCACGGATGTTCTGCCTCAAAGATTGCAGTAATGCACAGGTTTGTGCCTCTTTATTGGCAGACTCACCAATCTATTCTACATTTGTGCTTGAGTTTCTGACAGCTCGTTTTCTTTCCGTTACGTGCCATTAAAAATTTCCATCTTCTTCAGAGGAGGCACACCTCTGTTTTTAGGCTTCCTGTATCACCTTCCATTCAGAGACACTTCCTGTCTCTACATGAGTGGGAAGACTTTGGTTGGAAAGGTAACAATGCCATGAAGAAACATTGCAAAGGATTAGCAAAGTCAACTGTTTCATTCCACAGTGCTTTATCTAAGCACTAATGTGTTCTCTTCTATGCTTATACACAGTGATATATTCCTTAACTGGTCATGTTCACAGGTGGGACTAAGAGAGCAAAATCAGCAGGACATTTACACTGTCACTGTTGGTAGGAATTAAGAAAGAGAAAGGCAATTTGTCAAAATGTTTAAATTGTTACACCTTTGCTTAAGGTCTGAAATCTGGACTTGAACTTGTCTATGTACACATGCAGGAAGGTAGATTTATAACCTGGAGAAATCATGAAAATAGAAAAAGGAAGGGTTTGGCAAAGGTAAAAGGACTACAGTTTTTGAAGGAAACTGTGAAAATTATGAGGTGCGTAGGATGTAGCCATATTCTTACTTGTTTATTGTATTATTTGAGCACTCCTCAATCTATAACATACTTATCTTCACAAATGCCTTTTGATAGAGAGAAATTCTACTATCTTCATTTAATCAGAGACAGAAATTACTTCTCTACATGAGATTGATAACATGAGCAGGGAGTTGCTTTGGACTGACTTATCCATGTCAATACATTCTGGGTCTTGATGTCTCACCTGGACTAATGCCCTGCACTTCCTATTTCATGTGCAGCTGGCACACACTTTGGTATCTATGCTTTGTGGGGAACTGATTCTGTATCTTGGATACAAAGCTTTAGGGACAGAAAATCACCTTCCCTTGCACAGATAGAGATTCAATACATCTGGCACAGAGCACAGACACTTCTGCAGTTGCTGTCTGGATCCAGCAGTGCTGTGTCATGCAATCCAGTGCTACCCATGCCGGGGGCCGAGAGCTCAGCCCTTGGCTCTGCTTTGGGGAAATGAAGGGGACCAGAGCCCTGTGATAATAACAAGAAATTGCATTTTATTTGTGCTATCACATTGCATGGTTATTCACCTCAATTTCCAGGGATGGCATCAGGAGAGGAGACATTAATCTTGAACAATTGCATTCGCAGACGTGACGGATCCATTTGGTGATGGAATAAATGGGAAGATGATGATTTTTACTGAGCTACGAGGACCTGTATTGTTTTTCCCTCTCTAAAGACTGTCTCACTGTTGCTTTCCTAGTGTGGCTGTATTACCAAAGCCAGCAAAAGATGTCTCACTATGTTACCTGAAGCCATTAGAAGTTCCTGTCTGTAGGTGTCTGGTATTTTTCTGTCTATTTAATAATCACTGAAAATGTTTAAACTCTAGTTACTTTGTCTTTTTAAGAAGGAAGCTTACATGCTTCAGGTTTTATGAATTATGCCTTTCCATTTCCTATGTATATATTTTTTTTAAATAATAAGAAAGATCAGCAATTCCTTTCTTATCCCTCATAAAGCAGTTAATAACTTCTTTCAGCTTCTTTCTGCCTTTCAGTGTTACTTTTTTTTTTCCTGTTAAGATACTCAGCAGAAATCTATTTCTTCGGCAAGTATTTTAAAATAACTATTTACTTTACATATAATTTATATGCCACTATATTTCTTAAATATAGAATGAATGATTAGTGATTTCATGGTGAGGAAATAATGAGAAATACTCACTAAAGTGCTGCATTCAGCAATGAATTTTGTATTTACAAAATGCCAAGGAGCAATGTGCTAATTACAAAAAAATCTGATTAAAATTATTGAGTTTGCCCTTTCCGTTGTCTTGGCTGTGACTGACAAATATGAATATTATCTTCAGTACCATATGATTTAGCCCATTTTAGAGGTGTCTAATTAAACATAGTCTGTCTTAGTTATGCTTGTTTGGCCCTGTTTCAGAATGTTCAGCTTTCAGTAAAAAGATTAATCCCTTTTTGAATTATCACCAGTCAAATCATAACCAAGAGAAAAACATCCTTTATTTACATGTATATGAGAGCTTTTGTAGTTATATATTATTTTTTTCTGCTGTGGCCTTGATGAGAATAAGTTTGCAATAAATCTTAGACTTGCAGTTGATGCAGGTCCTAAATGTAGTTTACTGTTAAGGCAGGAAAGATAGAAAATGACTCCTTGGAGAAATTTAAATTTTATTCAGCCTATACATTTCTACTCTAAGACAGAAAAAAATGCAATATAGGCTGTTGTTAAAGTCCTACTTTAAACTACTAAGAATACATGATAGACTGGAAGAAATACCCGATATATTTTTCTTCATGTGCTGATTGAAAAACAAAGCAGACCTTCCAGATTTTCTTCCATTTCACTTTAATTCTGAGTTTTCCTATTGAAATGGGAAAACCTAATTCAACTTTAGAAAAGAGGAAAGAAGCCAAGATATAAATATGTCTTGAATAATTGCAAACTAACTTATTGAAAAACTTCCACTCTTGAAACTTATTGGAAGAACTTTGTAATATGGAATATAGATTTGACAAAAGAAAGAAATGGGATCATGAGAGCAACAAATCTGTTTGTCATCTGCACAGGCATACTTAGTCATTTGAATAAAACAATCAGTGAGTGCAATGATACAGACACAGAAAAATGCAGGGCCAAGGATAAAGTCCTGTGGGACATCAGCTGTAAGTGGAAAAGGACTTGATTAAGGATGGTTGGCTTAAATAACAACTGAATGGTCTAACAAAAATAACCTTAGCCAGCACTATGTGTTGGCTTTGGTGACACAATGAATCAGCAGTGGTGACTGTGAGCATTCAGGAGAAGAGAATGGCAGCATTTCATCAGAGCAAACTGACAAACTTACCTTGAGGTCGTTTCGGGGATTAAGCAGAAGACACCACTGAGGGGATGTCTCCAGTAAACAGTTGTAAACCCACCCTGGCAATGAGAAAAGCAAGTTCTAACTCCTGGTGATGTCTGCAACACAATAAGCACTCTGGGAATAAGTTAGTTGAGCAGACCTTTGCCAGAAATCATAATGATAATGACAAAAAAGGGCATGCAAAGACACCTGGAACTGCTGCAGGTGAAGCCTTGAAAAGTGGGGAAAGGAGACTTACCAGAAGAGTAGCCCTGTAGGTTTTTATTTTGGTGATCCCACAGAAAACTAGCTAGATGGTTTACTCCTTGAGATATGATAGGATACTGATGATTCAAAATTTATTTTAAATTTCTTTGATTAATTTGAATATTAGGAAAATATAGGAAGATGTGGGAGACCTGGTTCTAATAATCCCAAGCTGAATATTCAGCAGTCCATTGTTCTGCATCTTCTGTTTGCCATGCAACAGGAATCAGCTGGTGCTGTTTCCCCTATTTCATTTACTTTGCATTAGTCTTCATTACAATTATCTCAATTTCCTACCTTAGGGTGATTTTTAATCCTTTTAAAGATTTGTAATGGTCTGATTCCTCAGCATCTGATATCACTTCATGAACAGCACAACCTTCCAATATATTTTTGTTCAAATATACAAAGGTCATATGCTTTTCCCTCAAATTATTTGACTGATTTTATTGGCAATTTGTTTAGTCATATGAGCCTGAGCTGGAAACAGCCAATTAGATCACACTGTCCCTCCTCTTGCCAATGTGGAATATAGTCCCTCAGACAGGGGACACACGCTTGAATTTAGCCAAAAAGCTGAGAAGAAGCCTCCTGATCTTCACCCACTGAAATTTAAACTCTCATCTGCTATTAATCTATTTTCAGCAAGTGATTACTAGAACATCTGCTCATGCCCAGTAAATTTTTACTTCCTTCTCTTAAAGCTGCCTTCCCTAGTGGGCTGATGAAAGAATTGTTCTGCAGCTCATTCTGCTCTTGAAAACTGCTCTGACCCACTGAAGAAACGTTAGCTGATTTCCACCTAACTTTCTTTTTTAAAAAGGAGGCACTAGGAAACATTCAGCAAATGCATGTTTGGGGTTTACATGAAATTATAAGTGTTTATACATTTCTAAAGAATTTAAAAACTCAGTGTAAAATGTTGACGCCAATGTATTATGATATCACCTGGGAAGTTGATAGAAATTGTATGCAAAACAAACAAAAAAGTCACTAGGAGGAGAGGCTTTCCTGAGTAAAAGTGCTAAATAGTCTTTGAGATTTACATATGTATTTACACTGTTTTATTTTTGTTGAAAACTTCTCTTAATTAAAATCTTTTAAAAAAGAGAACTTTCTTGGAGTCAATTTCCAACAGAAGATGCTACATTTCCATGGATATGGCCTATTTTTCCTGCTTTGGAGAGATATGTTCCCTGTTGATTAAGGTTTATCTTTTAACATTCTCTCTCTAGACATGTGTAACTACTTGTATGTATAATAGAAACATATAGGCCACCTCAGTTTTGTGTTTAAGCCCAATATGTGATCCAGTTTTGTTTCTCATCAAATTGGACATCCTGCTTCAGTTTTTTGTTTCACTTCTTGATTTCAGGGTGTATGAGGGAGTGCAAATAGAGGTTCTTGCTTCCCTGAAGGCAGGGGACTGCCCAGGTACTTAAACACACATAGGTGGGAAAATGCAAAATAACAGAATGCCCCAGCATGCACACAGATACACAAACGTCATTAATCTTATCATTAATCAAATTTAAGAGTCATTAAGGTTGGAAAAGACCTCCAAGATCAAGTCCAGCCTGTGACCAATCCCCACCTTGACAACCAAACCAGAGCACTGAGTGCCACATCCAGTCGTTCCTTGGACACCTCCAGAGATGGGCACTCCACCACCTCCCTGGGCAGCCCCTTCCAGTGCCTGACCAACCTTTCAGTGAAGAAATTCTTCCTGAAAATCTACCCATGCTCACTTCCCAAAAGGATTTGTTCTGACAGTCTGCATTCAGAGGAGTGATGACAGAGGTGAGATTCTAGGAGGGCTTTGAAAGCTGAAAAGGCAGTAGCTGTTTGAATTTTTTTCAAGGAAATTCCTTCAAAGGTGTGATGCAATATTATAGCTGGTGATTGCCTTAAAACTTCTCTGATATTCTCTTTCTAGTTTTCCTCTCAACTTTTCTTCCCTACATTTCCTCAATGAGCATTCATCTCTGTGATTTACTGATATCTTTTGTTTGTGTGCATTGAGGAAGAATCTGTCTTAATCTGCCTACATTTAACTGTGCTTTGGCCAGGGGTGCTGCTTTATGCCCTCAGAGGGCCTTTGTGTAGGTCAGATGTGCTGCCAGGAGCAGCAAAGTGGCTGTGCAGAAGCCCTCCTGTGCAGTCTTGTGTTTCTGCACAGCATAACCAGTTATTTACATTAACATATGGCTCATATCTCTTTTCAAAAGTTAAGTTTGCATGTTTTAGGGTTGCTAGCTCAACTGCAGATGTTTAGAGCAACAAGTGTTGGGCCTGATCTCCTATAAGGAACTACTAATCTGATGGAGCGTCTGGGAAGTAGTTGGGCAAAACTGAAAGTGAGAGCCTAAGGCAAAGCACAACCAGAACAAGAAAAATGTTTTTCCTTGTTGTTTGAGATGGGCATAAAAGCCCACCGAAGAAGTCAGACAACTTACAAAATATCAACACGCAATGAAGTTGTATCTTGGGAGTTTTTCGGTCACATGATTTCAAAATCTGGACCTGTAGCCTTCTGTCATCATGGTGCACACACAGCTATACTGCAGGCAATAGATTTATGGATTTTAGAGCATTAGAAGGTTCATCTTTTAAGGAAAATACCACTCTGGAGCCCAGCTGTAACAGAAGTTGGTTGCTCACCGTGATTGCCTACTGTTGAATGATTTAGTTGGAGCTGACATCGTGAAACATTAGTACCACATTCTGCTCAATAATATTTAAATACATTGTTTTCCCTTTGTTTTATGTTTCAGAATAAGAGCCAAGGATTGAGTTTTGTTCGTATACACGCACCTTGGCAAGTACTTAGTCGAGAAGCAGAACTCCTTAAAATAAAAATGCCCACTAAAAAGGTAAGTATCTCCCATTTCCTATCAACAAGTTATGTGACTGGAGGAGGAGGGATCAGAGTGATCATTAAATGTATAGAAACCCACAGAGTTACTTTATTTCCAAAATCAGAACAGATGAGCTGTCAGGCTTATTGTTTCACATTATGAAATATTTTGAGATGATTTACTGTTCAGAGTCTTATTTAAGATGGGATTTCCAAAGGGGTTTTCAAAGGCAGCTGGCTAATGGTCTTCATCCAGGAGAGTGATGACAGAGCTGAGTTTTAAGGAGGGCTTTGAAACTTGAGAAGGCAATGACTGTTTGGATTTTTGCCAAGGACTTTTCCTCAAAGGTGAGGTGAAGTATGGAAGACAGTGTGATAGCTGGATATTGCCTTAAGACTTCTCTAAGCCTGAGGATGCCCAGAAAGTCTGTTCTGGTGGTATTAATAACCTACTGAATTCAGACCTGCCTATTGTCATTAAAGCTTCAGCTCATTATCTTCTTTACAGTCTCTTTTCAGGAGAGTTTCTGACAAATACTGTAAATTCCGAGCAGCAGATCCGCAGATCTGTGGCCCTGCAATGATTTAGCATTAGAATTACAGGACAGATCAATTTTTATTTTCTTCCACAGAGTTGCGTGGGTTTTGTTTGAGTTTTTTTTTTTATATTAGTTGTTTTCACCCAGCAAAAGCTTCAGTGTTGTTCACATCTCAGGCTGTTACAGTCTGTCATTGTTGGAAGATTGGCTAAATCAATCTTGCATACTCTTACTGTGTTGTGTTTTTATCCCGGGGGAAAAAATCTGGATATTTCTAATCAATCTTTGAAAATTAGTGTGTTTTGAATAGCTACATTACCCCTAGGAACCTTCTAAAAATGGACCTACATATTTAACTCTCTCTCTAATCCCTTCCCAGCTTCATTCCTTTTATGCATTTTCAGTGCCTGCCCATTTCTCCCACCTTCTGCCCTCATGGGAATTTTCTTTTTTGCAGATGCACTAAAGCAAATGTTACAGTATTTTAATTGCTGAATATTGCCATAATGTTGGTGTGAGATAAGGTCTGTCCAGGAGCTGACAGTCTCCAATGGGTTCCTTGGCCATTCACAAATGGTTCTGCATCCCTTTCTCTCCTCTGATGGGTAGAAAAAACATCTGTTGTCTCTAATGAAGAAATAGCAGCACAACCAGAAAGTGAGCTTTGAGGTTTTTTTTCTGTTTGTTTGGTTTTTTTGTTTGTCTGTTTGTAGGTTGTTTTTTTTTTAAATTAAAGACAGTTGGGAAAAAAGTTCCTTTGAAGGGAATAAAAATCAACTCTGAAAAAACTGAAATCTTATATTTTGGGGATTTGGCAATATAAAATGAAATATTAAGGCAATAACCACTAAAACCTACCCCTCAAAATGTCATTCTCAAGGCACATGAGGTATTTGATATGATGTTAATTTATTTAATCAAGGATCCCATAGAATCATAAAAAAAGCATTTTCAGGGGAAATTATTTATCCAAGTCTAAACACAATGACTTGGTTACAAGCTTTTTTTTTAAAAAAAATTTTTTTAGTCTTAAATCATCTTTCAGAATAAAGGACATGCTGGGAAAAGGTACCTTGTGAGCACTGTTTACTATAGCCAAACTTCTGGATATGATAATACACTTATTTTTGGGGAGCGAGACTGGACCACACTGAAATATGAGTATGGGGAACAAACAGTATGAGAAAAAAACAGGGACAACTGGGAGTGTTGCTCCATTCCCAGAGCTGTGATGTCTCTGGGATTAGTGAGTCTTGATCGAATAAGTCCCGTGACTGGAGGGCTAAAGGCTGTTCAGGAGGGGTAGGCAGAGATGGAGAGGTGGAGTTGTACTGTACGGAAAAGAAAAGTTGCAGTTAGAGATTATAAGGTTGAGAACCTCTGGATGAGGACTAGGAGGATGGAAAATAAAGCAGATGTCGTTGTAGGTGTATTGCTTATCCTGTCAGGGTGATAGAGCTGATGGATTATTCTAAAGGCAATTAGGAGAAATTAAATTTTAAATTCCAAGACATTAACTTGGAAAACTGTACTGCTGTGATGTACAAGTCTGACCAATTCCTAAAGGGTGTTGAAGATGATATCTTGTCACAAGGATCAGTGAGTCAGCTAGGAAAGATTCCCTCCAAGACTTGATATTTGTAAATAGAGAAGGACTTGTGGGATGTGTGATGGTAGGTGACTGTCTTGGCTACAGCAATCACAAGATGGTTGAGTTTGAAATGTTCAGTCTAATGAGCCAAAAGGTCAGCAGAGTTGTTACTCTAGATTTCAAGAGAACAAAACTAAAGCCACTCAGGGAACTAGTTCGATATGTTCTCTGGGAATCTGCTTTTGAGTGCTTAGGGGTCCATGACTGCTGATCAGCTTAAAGACCATGTTTTAAAAGTGCAGGAGCCTTTAATTCCAGCTTAAATCAAGCAGGTGGGGCAGAAGACCAGCTTGGCTCAATGTGGAACTCCCCATGGAGCTCAAGAAGAAAAAGAAATTTTCCATCTCTAGAAACAAGGCCAGTGCATCACAGGAAGATTATAGAGCTGTGATTCACATATTCAGGAGGAAAATACAAAAGGCCAAAGCTCATCTAGAGTTAAAACCAGCCAGTGTTGTGTCATACAACAAAAAGGCTTTTAAAAATATGTTATTAGCAAAGAGAGGTCTAAGAAAAATATTGGACCAATACTTGTTGAAGATGTTCACTTGACAAATGGGGATGGAGGAAAAATAGAGGCCTTCAATTCCTTTTTTTTTTCCCCTCAGTTTTTTATGTTAATGGTACACCTTGGGCTGCCTGGTCCTCTTAGCCAGGGGACCACAGCTGTGGCAACGGAGACTTTCCATTTGTGGCCACTGGAGTCTTAAGGGACTATCTGTATCAGCAATGTTCATGAGTCCATGGGACCTTATGAATTCATCCCAGAGTTCTGAAGGAGTTAGCAGAAACCCTTTGAACCATCTGTCTGGGGAGGTTCTCACTAACTGGACTTGTTATTACAATTTCCAAGAGAGAAGACTCAGGAAATTACAAACCTGTTATTCTGACCTCAGTACCTGGAATAATTATGGGGAAGGTCATACGGGGTGGAATGAAAGGCATGGAAAGGACAATATATTCCTCAGGCAC
This sequence comes from Sakesphorus luctuosus, assembly GCA_013396695.1. Lineage (NCBI taxonomy): Eukaryota > Metazoa > Chordata > Aves > Passeriformes > Thamnophilidae > Sakesphorus > Sakesphorus luctuosus. Next base: position 46,141 of record VWZD01003513.1, on the reverse strand, counting down.
AGACAGTATGGTTTCACAAAGTCCTGTTTGACTAATTTTGTATCCTTCTACTGCAGTGTTTCCTGCCTGGTGAATGATAAGGCAGTAGATGTAATTTTTTTTCTGGATTTTAGTAAAGCTTGTGATATTGTCCCTCACAGCATCCTTCTGGTCAGGTTTAACTGTGAGATGAACAGCATATGGAGTGCTGAGTGAAGAGCTGGATGAAGGGCAAGGTTCTAAGTGTTGCAGTGAGTGGGTCTGCATTCAGCTGATGACTTCTGGGCTCAATATCTTGGCCAGATCTCTTCAATATATTTATCAATGAGTTGAATTCAAGAGTTGAATGCACCACTGACAAGTTTTCTGGCAATGGAAGGTGCTGGTGACCCTCTTAATGGGACAAGAAACCTTGCAGAAGGATGTAGATAGACTGGAGTATCAATTCAACAAGAAATGCTGGGTTCTGAGAAGCACGGGTACAAACTGGGAGAGGCTGCAGAGCAGCCCTGCAGGGAGGAATGTGGGGCTGCAGGAGCATTGTGAGGCAGCAGTGTGTGTGTCCTGACAGCCCAGAGGGCAAAGCCCACACTGGGAGCTTCAAACAACCCCCCCAGCCCAGCACAGAGGGGATCATCCTGCTGTGCTCAGCACCGATGTGGGATCCTCTGGAGTGCTGGGAGCAGTTCTGGGCCCCAGGATTTCAGGAGGTCCTTGAAGGCATCCAGAACAGGGCAGCAAAGCTGGTGGAAGGGCTGAAAGGCATGTCCCGTGAAGAGGACATGAACTCACGTTTGGTGAGGTTGTCTGTGTGTCATGAAAAAAATACCTTCATATTTCTGAGAAGCTCCCAAGCCCTTCACATCAACCTGGACTGGCAAAAGCTGTGTCCTTGAACTTAGAACTGTTCCACAGCCATGAGCCTGCCATCCTCACTTCTAGTGGTGTGTGTTTGAATGCTGTCACACCATATGGCAATTATCACCCACCAATTATTTATTCTGTGGGGACAATATGATTTGCAGCAGGTAAAGCCCTTTCCTGCTGTGTTTGCTCCCTTTCTTACCAGTTACCAGGGCAAAATAATCACTTTGCTTTTCTGTCATCTCCCTGCAGCTCCTGCTTTAGTTAGATTTCTCTTGGCTAAAATACAACAAAATCACTTTTGGCTGAAAGTAATTAGGTTAAGATTAGATATTAGGAAGGAATTCTTCCCTGTGAGGGTGGGCAGGCCCTGGCACAGGTTGCCCCGAGAAGCTGTGGCTGCCCCATCCCTGCCAGTGTCCAAGGCCAGGTTGGATGGGGCTCTGAGCAACCTGGTCTAGTGGAAGGTGTCCCTGCCCATGGCAGGGGCTTGGGATGAGATGATCTTTTAGGTCCCTTCCAATCCTATCATTCTATGGTTCTATGATTTTTCTTGTGTTAACTGTTCTGCACTGAGTTTTATTCTGAAAGCAGCTTGTGAAGGACAAGAACATTTTGGAAATACAACCCATATGGATACAGGTGCTTGCTGTTATATGGGAATATGCCTTCAGACAAGACACTTTTTAAAATTGCAGATTTAAACATATGTGTATAGCAAAACTTTGGGTTTTTTTCTTTTTCTCTTCACTTTAGTGCATTTTTGGGAGGGAGCTGCTAATGTACAGTTTTATTTACTCAGATGTATGAAATCACAGAAGAAGGGGGAGTACTCAAAACATTAAATGACATATGGTGCAAATTGACTGAACCTCTGCAACCCCAAGTGCCACAACAAGAAAATACTAAGATGAAGAACTTGTCCTACCCATTTTCCAGGGAGAAAATATATTTGTGAGTATTTTTAAATGTGATGAACAATGAAGAAAGCTATAATTTATCATTTTAGGGTTATCATTTTCTCTACATGTATTCTGTCAAAATTCAGAAATTTTTTGAGTGTTTCTGGAAATCCTGACAAAATACCCAAGTTACCAGATTTTACAATGAAGTAACAGCAACTTACATTGTAGAGACTGCCTTCTGCTGGATAAAGCATTGGAAGCAGTGCACCAAATAAAATACCTATGTGTTTAGTTTGAAATGTAAAAATCCTACCACCAAATTTCTGATTATTTTTTTCAGGATATTACTGCCTGTTTTGAAGAAACAAAGACCTAGTAAAAATTCAATAATATTTTACCTCTTGATAGATTTATTATAGTAATTAAAACTTGGCTAATAATATGCAGATAAGGAATTCTTGACACCTGCCCTTTCACTCAGAATAATATTTCTGGGTCCAGTTTGATATTAAACACTCCTTTTTTTCCCTCGTGGGTGTCTCCTTGTATTTATGTTTCATAAATAAAATTTGATAATAAATAAAATGACCCACCATATCATTTATTACCCTCTGTCAACTTTAATTAATTCTGAATACAAGTCAAATTGATGGAGGAGAATAAACTGAGCAGCTAATTTCACATATGATGACTTTAAGGTTTAAGGGAAGGCATCATTCCAGTGGAATGGTTACTTGAAAGCAAGTGAAATGCTGACTGTTTTGTTGCCTGGAAAAGTGGAATGAACATCTACATTAGGCTGGTTGAAACCTCAAAACATCACCTTAGAATGTTGTATTGTTGAGGGGATGTTATAAGTAAAATATTACATGGTCATATTCTGTAAACAATAGGTTATTATTTTATATTAATAGTTTTGCATTTTTATGCCCAGAACCACTGCAATCCAAGCACAGCTCAGAATGTCTGGAACTTAAATAGCAAGTAGAGTTGTACTATGTCATCTGTATTTCCTTTAAACATCTGTTTTTCTTGTTAGCTTCTAAATTAGAAGCTTATATATTATCTTAATTATTACTCCCACATGTTAAAACAGTCCTGATTTGTTCTTTTCTCTCAATGTTTTAGGTATAACATCAAAGACAAAGACACCTTTTTTGACAATGCCACCCGCAGCCGAATAGTAAGTTAACAAAAGTAACATATCATTCTCTTCTGCTGTTGGGATTTGCTTTAGCAGTGAATGTTGGTAAACACTTTCCTAATTTCATCAATTCATTTCTCTGTTCCTGTAAAACACTAAGCAGTCATATATATGTAAGGAATCCCTTGCTGGAGCTGCACAGTAGTCCAGAAGTAGGACATGCTGTGCAGGGAAACTACTGACTCCTCTCCATCATTCAAAGCCGTTTTAAATCCCATTCCTAATTTTTAACCAGCTTTTATTCCACAAAATCCTTCCATTTCATATAGTTTTATAAGGATGTGACACAGCAGCCTGCAAAGTTTAGGGCAGACAATCCACCAGCAAAACTTGTTAAGTGATCTAAATCTATGTGCAGATGAACCCTACAAAGCCACCTCTCTTAAATCTTTGGTTTATTTGTAGCTCCATGATGGAAGTTGTGCTAAAAGAGGATTTGTGTGTTTTTTTCTGCAGGTGAGGGAAATTTTGAAGCGCACATCCATCAAGACCAGGAACAGCATGGGTGAGGTGGAGGGAAGGGAATTGTTTGTGCTCTTTTGAAAGGAATTGCTGGGGTGTCTCACAGAATATTGATTTTTCTAGCAGAACACAGAAGTATGCTGGCACATTTTCATGAAAAAAAGAAAAAAAAGTAGAGATTGAACCAAATGCTTTTTCTGGTGCATAAAATCAGACTTTCTGGAGCAAGGTTTGGATAGGACATAGTAATGGGAGTTTGCTTTTCGTTTCTACAGGTGCAGCATCTGGCACATAACTTGCATTTCACAAATTGTTATAAAATAGGATTTGATTACTCTATGATTTGCTTTTGAAAATTTAGATGTCCACTGCAATATGTTCTATTATTTCTTGCAGGAGCATATTTTTCTTGCCATTTCAATAGAATAATATATCTTTCCAGATTGTTTTTATTGCTGCAGCCTTAAAATTTATCTCCATGAACTGCCTAGTGAAATATATGACTTAAATATGACCATTTTGAAGATTCTTTTGGGATAATTCTGAAATATTTGAAGCTGTTTTATTCTTGAGGTTCACAATATATATAGGTGTGCTTATTCTATTTTCTCCCATCCATTCTGAGATCATGACATATATTTCTCTAGTGGCAAAAAAGTGATGGTACTCCTTGTCTGGAATGTTTTCTGGAAGTCTTTCTGTAAGCTTGACCAGTCATGGACAGAGCATCATGTCCAAGGATGATGTACCTGGCAAAGGATGTGCTGTAGCAAGATTCTGCACAGTCCTGGTGTGACTTTCTGCACCAGAGCTGCAGTAATAGATGCCTTTGGTCCAGGAGCTGGAGTGGAAAATAGATTAATTTAGGTTTCCCTGAAATAGAGATACATTTCTTTGGAAATTACAGGAAAACCAAACTAAACCAAAAATGCCCAAACAAAATGCTTTCTCTTTTTCAACTAAAAATACTTGCCTTTTCCCAGTACAGAGTTTTAAATTTATTATTAATGCCTGTGTAAGTAGATGTTTCTAGAACCTCTTGAAACTTTGGAAGGTGTTTGGAAGTTGTTGAGTAGAAAGTTTGAGAGAAGCAAGGACACAGCAGGAAGGGAAGAAGCACTTTATCAATGGGGATTTTTTTGCCTCTTACTCAAAGTTTTCTCTATTTTAATGGCTTGTTCTGGTTCATAGTGTAATAAAAGCCATTATTAGAGATCAAAGCCCTTGTAGTGGTTTTACAGGATTGTTTTTTAATGCTAAGGTGAAAATACAGACTGATGCACTTCCAGCTCAGATCAGCTCAAGATCCTATATGAAGTAAATACTTTATCATTCCCACCTTTTCCATCTCTCTGGTCGACAGCCAAACCATGATTATGCATCATATTCAAACTGAATTCATTAGTTGTTTTGGTCTTCCGAGGTCCTCCTCCAAAAGTTCTATGTTTCATATGTCACTAAGGCTTTCCCATCTCTCTAGTCTTAAGCTTAAAACCACTCATCATGAGTGGTTTTAAACATCATTGGGTTAATTTTTTTTTTTAAGGAGTTCATTGTTTATTTGCACAAGAGGCAGGGAAGTGATGTTGAAGTACTTATGGCAGTTTTTGGTGGTCACAAACATGTTTCATAACGTAATGCAATGAAAATAATACTTCAAACACACTTGCCTATCAAATTCTTTCGTTACATATGTGTAAGGCTGAATCTGATTCCACTTCTATGACATTATACAGGGAAGGCTTATATTTTTCTAGCTCTGAACTGCTGTAAACTTCCAAACATTGAGTGCTTTCAGGAGAAGGCTTGACACAATCACAGCATGATTTCCTGATTCTATCAATGCATGTAGTTGTAAGGGTATTTGTCTTCATATGAAGGAAGACATTTATTAGTACTGACTATCTAGCGTATCTGACCAGAGAGATTTTCCCAAATATTTCATAACAACAGTTGCATAACTTTACTATGGAATTTCTTTCATCACTAAAAACAATCTAGTTGGTTAATTTTGGAAGAAATTCTTCCCTGTGAGGGTGGGCAGACCCTGGCACAGGTTGCTCAGAGAAGGTGTGGCTGCCCCATCTCTGGAAGTGTCCAAGGCCAGGCTGAATGGGGCTCTGAGCAACCTGGGCTAGTGGAAGGTGTCCCTGCCCATGGCAGCAGGTGGAATGGGATGATCTTTAAAGTCCCTTCCAACCCAAATGATTTTATGACTCTATAATCACAAACTTCTGTGAAAGTGTTGGGTTTTTTTTTTATTGTTTGGGTGTGCCACTGGGGATCCACCATTCTGATCATGGCAAAGATTCAAGAAGGGCTTCTGAGATGCTTTCCTCCTCATGGCTCTTTGCTGTCAGGGTGAGAAAGTGATGAAAACAGCCTTTGCACAGCACTGTAAGGAAACGAACCTTTCTGTGAAAAACATATTCCAGAGCTAGAAACTTCCAGGTTGGTATGTGCTCACCTGGAAATGATTTTGCATATTTTCAGTAATACAGCTCAGTCCCCTTTGTAATGTCATGATATGAAACCTGTGATAATGTTTTCTGTTTGTTTGTGCCTACCTGTTGACAATCTGATTTTTTTCTTCCATTTAGGTATTGGCACTTTAATTGCAAACAATGTTTATGATGCAGCATATCCACTTCATGATGTATGTATATCCTATGAAAAATCTAAATCTCTACTGGTAGCACTCAGTAGTGCATAGACATTAATGTTTGCTGTCTGTGGCAATGAAAATATATCCTATGAAAAATCTAAATCTCTACTGGTAGCACTCAGTAGTGCATAGACATTAATGTTTGCTGTCTGTGGCAATGAAAATATATTCTAATTGTGTGATCCTAATATGAAAACTCTTACATGAGTACATTTCAAGTTGTGACCTAAACGTAAAATCAACAATGTAGGAACGACTGAATAAGATTTTATTTAGTTTTACCTGTTTTTCCATAAGTTATTAAATTATTTCCTTTCTCTAGGGAGAATATGAAGGCCAAAATGATGTCATAAATGAAAGAAAGGTAAAGCACATCGCGAAATTTATTTCATATTGCATTCATTATGATAAATAGGAATTAATGTTCTAAATGCTATTGTAAAGCACTACCCAGTAGGTTCAAGTAGGTAGATATTCTTAAAAATACGTGTAATTTTTGCATTATATATTTTCCTGTATTTCTGCATATAAAATAGTTTGTGAGATTTTTATAATGTGTTCTTATGAAGTGTATGAGTAAATTTAATTTCATATTTACATCTTGAAGTGCTTCATGTGTTTCCCTCCACATGCATGGACAAAACTTTGCAACCTGTCAGGAAACAAAAGTTGTTAAAGAACTTATGTATTAATTTTCTTGTCCTAACCAAATGGTACTAGAGAACAGTGGGTACTAGAATAAAACACAGTTGTATTTTTCATTTGATTGTGCATTCAATCAAATTGCATGCAATTTCTAGAAATCTGCTTCCAATTATTCTGTAAATAAAGTTTCTAACTATCAAAAGATTTGAAAATAGATCACCCACCGTCTGCACGAGAGAAGCTGAGAATTCCGACTGTGTCTGATACATGTGCTTACTGTTAGAAATGGGGAAAAAAATTTTTTTAACTACTTTAATCTATTGAGAGTCATTCCATATTTTTCTCTAATGTTTACTCATTTTATTTTCCTTGATATGCAAGCAATAGGATGGGAAATGAAGAGGAAAAATAATAGGGAGAAAAAGGGGAGGAGGGAAGAATGAAGGAGAAGGATATGATTGGATGGCTCCAATATTTAGTATAATAGAAATCAAATTACATATATTTTTAGTGACCTGTAATTTATATCCTAAATGTTTTTAACACTGGCATCAGATGTTGGTATGTGCCATCTGTTGCTTGAAGGAGAGTTAGGAAAATGCCACTAACATGGCAAAACAGAGTGTAGTTCTCAAGAGTGTAATTGGCACAAATGACAACTATCTGAGCACTAGATATGGAGGTTGAGTTCACAGGTCATATAAAACAATTTGATTTCTCCAGTGCTGGGTTAGTAAAATTTGAAAACATAATCACTGTGTTTTTTTTGGAATAATGTTAATATTTCGCCACTAGATGTCTTCATGTATCATATACAATTTGATTCAGTATATGAACCTTGGTAAGAAAAAGAGACAACATTAGAAAACAAACTATAAGGAAGCTTTTGTATTTGTGTGTGTTACTTTGAGCTTTTTTTGTGGAAGAAATTGTCTGCTCTGCACTTGCAGAATTTTCCCTGAGCAAATGATGGAGGTACAGCAGTGGACTCTGAGAGGCAGCTCCATAGATTCCTGACTGAGAAGGAAAACAAAACTTTTAGAGAAGAAAAGTAAACAAACATTAGTCAATGAAGAAAGATTGGGTACTGTGAAATAGTGGGGGAAGAGAACCTAAAAGAAGTGATGTCTGGAAAAATATTCACCCTACTAGTTGTATTTTGTGCTGCCTTCTTTTTATTCTGCCTATTAGGCTCAGTTATGAAGTGTTAAGTACTAAAAACATAAAAGCTTCTTTCCAGAAATACTTCATTGATTATTCACATATGTCCCTGCTGCCCAACCATTGAATCTTCTGTAGTATTCCTATGCATAACATCATCTGTTTTCTATCTGAATCTAATAGTCTCAGTGTTTAATTTCCTGAAAAACCCTGATCAGGTTTAAAGGCAAGAAGGGCATTTTTGAGCTTTTTTTTTCCCCTTCTACCCCTTTTTATTTTGCCCAGTTTAACTTATCTGTATCTTCTATTTCAATTTTCTATTGTATGAGCCCCCCAAAATGAACTGAGTCCATCTGGGATACTTATGCCAATAAGGCAGCACAAGTAATTAAGGTTTATGTACCAGTTCATAAAATAAAAGGTTAATCCTTATCAGCGATATTTAGGATTTCCTTGGAGTAAAAAACAACAGTTTAGTCACGTCTTCTGAGAATTAAGAATCTGTAGTCAATAGATAAGAGGGTTTCAGTCTTTCCTAAGAGTGTTTGGAGTAAAGGAATTTCCCAATTCCAGTGTGATTTCTGCTCTAGAAAAGAATCTTTTTAAGGAAGCCTGGTCATAACTCACCATGAGTATAAACACTGGGTTGGTCTTTAAGCTTCCAACCCACTGGCAAATTGTAACCCTCCATTGATATCTGTATGTTTGACATTAAGAAATCCATGAAAGCTTTGTTACCTACCTGGAAAATACACTGTTGTCATATACTACAGTAACATCCCCGGAATATTAGAAGCAGATTAGAAAATGTTCTTATAAACTTACAGAGAGTGAAATTTTTAAATGAAGCTGATAAAATGCAATAAGCTGTATTAGAAAACTCGTCCTAAAATTCCTTTGAACTTAATAAATGCCATGAAAGGAAGCACATTCTAAACTTCCAGAATAAGATCAATCTTGTAAAATTGCAGTGTTGCAACTGAGGTTTGGTGTGGGAAACACACATGAATGGAAAATTTTCATGCCCTAGATGCACTTTCACTGCTATGCGTGTTGGAATCAGAATAAC
>VWZD01003513.1:0-37159 GCA_013396695.1 Sakesphorus luctuosus | reverse complement strand
CAATGTGATTCTGTAGTCTGAGATAATGCCATAGGAGCCTCTTCCTAAAGATACAAAAATTTGAGAAAGATCTTTCTTTTTGCTCTTGAAATTCCTTTCTGTAGATCTGTTCAAAACAGCTTTTAGGTAGTTTTAAGAATTTAATAGCTTTAGCTTTCTTTTGTATATTTGAATGAATGACTTTACTGGTATGATTATTTATGGAAATAAATAACATTTTGTAGATAATGTTGTGGGGTAATGGCAAGGGGTGACTTTGAACAGGCAACAACAAGTATTCACATGAAAATATCAGTGTGTCGGCCCTTTCAGCTCCTGATGAAACCAAACAAAATTAAATATAGTCTTGTAATTTCTTTCCACAATTGCAAAGCACATGCTCTGTAAGGGCAATATTCCAAAATCAAAGAATCCACAATCCTTGGATCTCACTTATGAATTCCCAGTTGCTTAACAGGTTCACTCCCTGATCTGTGAATGGAAAATACTTATTTTATTTTTAATGAGTACACAATGGCACAACTCTGTACACTTAAGTTTTCCATATTCTGAGCAGCAATCCTGCATCAGGAGGACGTTTGGAGGATCCAGCTCTTAACTGCTCTCTTGATATTTATTTATTTATTTTACATAGCATTGTTAGGAGGAGATACATTCTAAACAGGAGGAAAGTGTGATTGGAAAACCTCAAAATATGTCAAGATAACTGCAGTTGCAGTATCTAGCGTTTCTCCACACTTACTTTAATTGTACTGTCTGCTCCATAGGAATATTGTAGCATGGCTGTCAAAATGGACCATCTGACAATTTAGCTTCTGATAATTACAGAAAATTTCTGTGTTTTGTTCCTAACATTCTCTGCAGCTCTTGCTGGTTGTGTATTCATGTGCACATGTTGTTTGGTTTGTGTTTTAATCCCCACCAAAGTTTACAGAAGAATAGAAATGTCCAAGGTATTAACTCAAGGTGCTTCATGTAAACTAAAATTTCCATGACACAGGTGAGGGACAGTCAGAGCTCAAAGCAAGGGAGGAAATGAAGTCTGAGGGCACAGAATCATTTAGGCTGGGAAAGATGAAAAATGGAGTCAAGACTCTGAGGTTGAACTCAATGGCTCATCTCAAAGTCATCTCTTGGAATCAGCAGATATTCTACACAGAAGCTCATCCTCAAAACATAGTTTCATCACTACCCCAGTTTTTGATGTGGAGACTTGTTATCAAGGAACTGACCCCACCTCTCACATGCTACTCTTTTTCTGGACTCCCTCCACTTCTTTTTGGAAAAGAGGGATAAAAGGCTTGATATCTTTCTTTTTGGATGATGCAGATTTATATAAATAGGGATGTTGTTATTTTAGTTTAATTCATATTAATGCTTTTTCTTTTTTTAATGCACTCTGGTACTTCAATAAACAATTTTCAATGGCCATGTTGTCTTAGACTGTCTACAGGCCTTTCATAGCATAAAACTGTGAAAGGAATACGAACAACTCAAGTGGTTCCACAAAAATCTTACTCTTGTGTGGGACTGTGGAAGGTGTCCCTGCCCATGGCAGGGATGTTGAAACAAGATAATCCTTAAGGTCCCTTCCAACCCAAAATAGTCCATGATTGCCCAGATTTTTGTTTTCCTCTGAAGACAAAAATACGGTGAACACTAAACAAACAAGAGAGCTTGATGATGTCTCCTCTGAGCTTCCTTTGTTCAATTAATTCTGGAAAGTTTCAGTTATGAATATCCTTTCTGGATTATCAATATATTCACCCAAAGTTATAAAAAGTACTGCTATCAAATTAATTCTTTTACCAAGTTGTTAATTGTGTCTATCCAACAGCAAATGTGAACCTGTGTGACCACAGCATGGGTACAGAAGTGGCTTTTATATGGGTTCTAGTCGGTATAACAGCCCCAGGAGCTGAGCAGGAGAGCAAGACTGGCTTTGATGCATTTGTTACCTCTTGGGATGTTTTTACATACCAGTTTCCCAGTTTTAAACTCTTAGCTCAGTTCAGTTCACTTTGGACCTGGACACACTGGTCAGTGCCTTATCTGTGGCGTGATTCCAGACATTAAATAAATTACATAATAGAAGAATTTCACTCTGTAATTAGGATTAGTTCCAGCATCTTTCTGAAGACTTCCCCAAGGCTACAGCATCTTGCATCTTTCCTTTTGAGCCTATTTAACTTCCCCATAAGTGTGCTGGGGAAAGGCTTTATAAATTTATAAATACTAGTAAGTTTGCATTGGAGTATAGAAAATTACCTTTTTTTTATTGGTGCAAATATTTTTAACTCTTAGAAGATGTCTGTAAAAACAGAAAGGGTAACTTGTTCCAAGTTAATTTTCTGATTTTTTTTAAATTTATTTAGTTGCTGTATCAAGAATGGGCAAGATATGGAGTATTTTACAAGTTTCAGCCTATTCATCTCATAAGGTAATGTGGACTTGTGTGAAACACCAAGGGACCTGCTTCTTACCTGATGCAGATTAATTAATCTCCAGTTACTTCAGCAAATGAAATCTTGGATTGACCAGAACATTACAAATAATGTTTTCACTCCTTTTCTGTGGCTCTGAAGATAGTTTACTACAACAAAACTACATTTAGCAATTATGTACTTCTGTTTTTTGTATAGTGATTGTTCCTGAAAAAATGTCATACTTCAGTTTTTGGGCTTTTTTATTTTTAGTAATAATTCTTTCAAAAGAAAGACATTTCCATTTCCATTAATGAATTTTTATTGGAGTGTATGGTCACCAAAGCTGGTGAATAATCAGAAGCTGGTGTTCACATCATGAATCAGTGTGAAAATATTTGACAGTTTTGAAATTGATTGATTTTTTTTTACCCCTGGTTTTACAAGTTTTAGCCATTTGAACACATCCATATGTGTTCCCAGTGGTTTTCTTGTATATTTCTGATTTTTTTCTTTACAAACACAGAACAAGTTGGCCTTAAAATAAGACAAAACAAAACTATGGTGCTTTTTAAGGATTTCCCATAATATCTCTAAAAGAAAGCCAAAATAAAACAATTTTTGTTGTATACTATAATACACTATAGTAATACTACAATACTCTCATAAGAATACTACAACACTGACATGATACTATAATACTACTGATAATTTAATATAGTACTCTATAAATATTGAATAAAGTAAATAAATGAGAAAACTGATGACTTGAAATATTCTTATATCTGTCTAGGAATAAATGAACTGTGATATGAACAAATAGAAAAAATAGAAAAAAGTCAACAAATGTCTGTTTCTAGATAATTTGTATACACAAGAAAGGTGACATTTGTTAGCATTTATCTTCTGAATAATCAAACTCCACCTAGGTATTATTATACAATCTGTCCCTATGTGACTATCTGCAAAAGCTGGTGTTGGTAATATGGAGAGTCCACAATCTTTGTAAAATGTGTTTGTTGTATTTTGAGTTAAAGCTGAAATGCTGCATGGAGTTTTTTTAAAGAGTTAAGCACTAACTTAATTGCTCTCTGTTGGGAGCAAGATGTTTCAGATTGGTAAGTGATTGTGAGACCACCAAACTGCATTGAGGTTCTGCAAAGCTCTGAAATTTCCTCTGCTTTTGCCTTAAAGATTTTGTGTAAGATTTATGTACTTTTGGAATAGCAATTATTTCAGGCCAGGCTACTGTTCAGAATAGGTGAATTCAGAACAAGATTAGAACACCTGCTGTGTTGTTAGTAAGTATTACAAATGTTAAGTTAAACTGTTCCTGGATAGAGGAATTCTCAAGTTTTACCAGACCAGCTGAATTAAAAATAGGGGTACATCTGCTTACACTCCATCTTCATTTGTATTTTGCTGTCTCCATTATAATGTTTCACTATGCTGATATGATTTCATAGAAATTCTGTGGTTTAAACTTGTGTGAGAAAGAAAAAAAATAGACCAGACATGTGCAATTGATTCTCTGTTCTCAGAGATGATTTTTCTTGCTTTTATCTTCCATACTTTGCTTGACTTCAAGTTTGGCTGTTGCCACTAAAAGAAATGTGTTTTTTATTTCCTGGGTAATGTTAGAGCTTTAGTGTGTATATACCTGAGGAATGACCACCCCTTTCTGCATCTGAAGGAGGTTTCTTCACTTCTGTACCGTGGGGCTGTTTGAGCTCAGTGTCGATGTGGGTATTTATTCCCTTGGCAGACATCAGTCACACTTTGTGCATTTTGATAATTTACTGTGATATTTCTTTCTTAGATTACTTAGATTATACTCAACATTATTTTTTCTTGTAATGGCAGGACTGTGTAACATAACAAGTTTATAATCAGGTTTTGATGGACAGAAGAGGCAGCATTTATTCTGTCTGATGCTGAAAGTCTGTTCTGACTGGCATTTTCAAGTACTTTACCTCTGTTAGGCTATGTTGCCTAAATAATATTCACATCCCTCGATTAATTACACTTTTTTTAGTCTAATTTTTAATACAATATGCAACAGTGTAAATATTTTATACTATCCCTCATTCACCTTTATTCAGTAGGAATGCAAATTGCAAGTCATTCTTTAACTGAAGTGCCTCTGCTGAAAGACTAGATATGGCACTGTAGGATTATTATAAATTATACCTGCTGCCTCAGCATTTGCTTCTGACCACACAATTTTTGACAATTTCTAATTGGTTGTACACCAAAGCTATAAACTTTGCTAGAAAGCTAGAAAGCTAGGGTGTTCTTCTCACCCTTGGTACAGTTCTCTTTTATGGTCTGATGTCCTGAGGGAATTTAACAGCAGAGTCAGTCTAAGAAAATTTTAAAGTTCTTAAGAACAGAAAGAAATAAAGGACCTTTAGGATATTCACTGACAGTTCCATTTACCACTGTCTCTTAATCTGTAAAAAAATTTTGAGAGGGAAATCATGAATTATTTGCTAAGGTCAGAAGTACTGGAAAGGGTTTACCTTGTCTCTCAGTCAGCCTTGGACTGGGAAGGCATGAGGGACATATTTACACATAGAGAGTGGAAGCTGCAGTTCTAGAAAGTGCAGGGCTCCAGAGGTTTGTCTGTTATAACACACCTTCTCTGTCATCCAGGTTTAAGTACTGATTTTTAGTAGAGAGGAGTTTCTCTAGTGTGCCTTGCTTGTAGGAATGCTCTTATCAACAGCGATTACTCTCAATCCTTGCAATGTCATATAAAAGATGCTATAACAACTACCGTAATTCAGTGGTTTTCTCTTATTTCAATAGGTTTCATTCCTCAAATGAAGATGAGTTCAAACTCATTTTTTAGAAATTTCTGCAGTGATACTACTGTTGATCCAGAGACAGGGATGATGCTCCTGAGGAGTTTTATGACCCTGTGTGAAAAAAGAAAGTTTCATGGTATTTTTACACGTTAGAGAGTGTTAAACAAAGTTTTAACAATGTGATTCTAGGACTAATAGGTTGTCCTTAGATCTACCTTCTCCTCAATACAGGGCTGGCTTAAAAAACAGGTCAAATTACTCTTTAAGTTCTGAAATCTCTACTGGTGGAGATCACACAGCTTTTTGGGGCACCTTTTCTAGAAGTGCACTGCTCTAGGGGGAAGAATTTTTTCCTCCTGTCCTGACCAAATATCCTTGATATGACTCACAGCCATTGTTTTTGTCTTTGAACTGTGCACCTCTAATGAGTTTTATCAAGTCAAGAAAAAACACTACAAGAATAAGAAGTACAGTAGAATTTATAATAAATTACTTTTCTGGTTGTAATGCAACATTTATCACTTAGGAGCTCTAAATGATAGATGAAGGGAGTAATCCAAGGTTACTGCTATCACAAAGAGGTGGTTATCCTTCTGAGACAAAACCTTACTTAACTCCTGGAAAACTGGCAAGTTTTCTTCTTAATGGACATCTTAAAGCATCTGCAGTTGGAAACCCACGTATGCACTGAAATTCTAAGTAGGGAACCATCATTGCAGAGAGGAGGTCCCCTTCTGAAGTCTTTTTATTAATATATGATTACTTCACCCTAGGAAAATGAAGCAGAGATAGATAATTTTTAACTGTGGTGGATCTTGCTTTAATACTAGTGCTTCTATGAGGTCCCATTTTGTCCGTCTCCTTTCTCATGTTTTAATTTCTATTTCCCATTGCTAGGACTTCACCTAACTTCTTAATAACTAACAGGCTACATTATCTATAGCATGATTACTTTCAAAGCTCCAAGTGCTTCTTTCTGTAAAACCTAAAACTGGGAAGATGTGTAAAGATTAAGACTCTGTATACAATAACTCTTTTTGCAGGGGTAGGTAGACAAGTGTGCTAACTAAAATATTATTTATAGTGTATAACACATAAATCAAAACTTGGGAGTTTTTGTTACTTGAACTGTCTACCTAATATATTTCTCCCTTCCTATCTTTAACTATGTTTTTCTTTGGTATGGAAAATTGTTTGATCTTTTCTTGTAATGAATTCTGGCCTTTTCTTGCAGTGTACCCATGGTGAACCTCTTGACTGAACAGTCACCAGTTCCCTCCTGCTCCTGCATATGTTCCTAAAGCACAGCTTGCTCTTCCTGGCAGTTTTTAAAGCAATGACAGACCCATGATCCAAAGTTTGGCTGTCTTGTCTCTGGACACTGTTGCCTTCGCTGTCAGTGTACCGGGGTCTGTGTGGTGCTGTGCTCAGTGTAAGCAATCAGACTCACAAAGCATTATTAGTGGTTTGCCTTTTTACTTGTGCTTCTTTCATCAATCCTCACTATAGAAAACACCCTTCTTGGAGTAGATCTAAAGGAGAGGTAAAATAAGAGAAGGGGAGAGCTGCCAAAATGGTGGTTTTATTGTCTTTAGAGATAGGTATGTCTTCCATGGCAAAAGTGGTTAATATTAATTTGTGGTACTGCGTTCCCCTAACTGTGGCCATCCATCCTGCCTAATACATGACCAAATCACTGCTTCTTTCACCAGCATGCTTTGTAGTCGTATCTTCATCTCTTGAGAAGGAACATATGTCTCCATATACTGTCAAGAATTCCAGGGACTTGAAAATAAAATCTGAGATGCCCCCTCCCTAATTCCAAAGGCACATACTAATGTTCAGTCATTGTTTATCCTAACTTTGGGGTTATTGATTCTCAAAGTGGAGAATCAATATGCTTTAATGCTGTATGCTTTAATTTGTCTGCTTCCCTGTCACTCCTATGTGATTATTTGGGATTAATCTGACGTGATCTTTACTTTTTGTGCAGTGGAACCCCTTGCCAGAAAATAGCCCTTTACTATGTGACTATCCCTCTCTAATGCACTGTGTGCCAGTGGGATTCTCCACTTTTTTTGTGGTTTCCTTTCCCTTTGAGGGAGCAGAGGGCTTGCTTTCTTTTTGGATATTAGTGACCAGTGTGTTGAGAATGCTGTGCTTTCCTGCTTAGTCCAGTAAATTACTGAGACAACACTGATTCCTGGAGAGAGTCCCCTTATGCCAGGTGGGTAATGACAATATAAACCAGTTCTTGATAGATAAAGAAATGATTCAATTCTCATGCAAAACTATGCAATTTTCCACCAGCTGTCTTTTGCAAGCAGATCTTCAACATATGCAAAGATGCTGGGGCTGTATGCAAGTAATTCTGTATTAGGCAAAAGGGAAAACAGCTTTAAGCCTGGGAAAGTCCAAATCGAGCAAACATAGCACTAAGTAGAAAAATGGCCATGAGCTGTACCAGTCACTTTGGCAGTTGTCCATCAAACTCCTTTCCAAACCTCTGCCAAGAACTTGCCTGAGGCAATAATCTGAGCATATCTTCTTGCTTTAACCCTATTGCACTCTGAGTCCAACATCTTTTTATAGTTCCAAGAAGCTCTAAAACAATGATCCATTCCCAACATGTGATATATTCAACTTGCAGTTCATCATCCTTAAAGCTCTAGGTACAGTGGGAAGTGCTGTGCAGTCATCCACTCATCCTTGGTGTCCTTCATGGCAGTTTTTACAGCAGAGAACTTCCTGGAGGAGCCATGAACAGGTGGGACCCTGGGACAGAGTCCAAACTGTTGAAAAAGTAACACTTTCTCCATCATTATAATTATTTCCCCTTTTCAGTGTCTGTGTGACCTCATTACCTCTCCCAACCTCAGTTTATTTATGAATAGCCTTTAGTATCGTGTCATGTGTCCATGAAATGGTCTGCATATTTGGTGCTTGATGCTAGGGCAGCACTTCTCATGTGAGTTGTAGGGAGTTTCCCCTCCCCTTGCTGGAACTTCTCATCACAGGGCTTACCCGAGTGCTCCAACCATTGTTTATTGCAAAGCAGAGGGGTTTTGCTCATGGTGCATAAATCACCCAAGAATTTGTATTGAATTATTCTGCTGGATGCAGGCCTGTGACTGGAGTGAGATGATTTACTTACAGCTCTGAATTTCACAGACTTTGCCAGTCCTGTAGGAAGTGGTTCTCTCTCTCTCTGTTTTGGCAAGAGCTTCGTCTTATTTATTGGTGCTTGTATGAGAGATGGAATTTTAAACCAGTAGGCTTGTATTGCAGCGATGAGGAAAACCAGATCCCTGCTTTCTGATAAACATAATTCCCAGGCTTCAGGTCACTGTCTGACCACTTAGATCTTCATTACTGCCCATATTCCTCACTTCTTCAGTGGGATTTTCAAAAAGGACTTCCAGCAAAGGATGTGCATATCTACATCTACAAGCCAAGGCTTTGAAATTGCTGCACAGCTTCTTTCTGTCTCCCCCTTAAACTGTGAAGTTTTGGAGGCAGTTAGAATTCATTTTCTCTGTGTGCAGAACTGTCTCAGGCTAAGTCTGTATGGTGCCTAAATTTCACAGCTAGAAACTCGTATTTTTTAACAGGAATGAGTGCTAGCTTCCAGTCCAAAAGGTGTCTTTAGAGGTTATATCAGTGTATTTAGATAGGAAATTGAAGTTTGTTTTTTCAAACTGGAGAAGTAAAAGACAGAGGTGAGAGGGCACATTTGGAAACAAAAGAGAGAGTTCAGCACATTTTAATATGGAGATATATATATATATATATATATGCATGTGAATGTTTGGAGGTATGTACAGCTGAGAACTGGAGGGAGTAGGAAGCAGCTGCTGCATGTGGGTCATTACAATTTTGCTTATCTTTCTTGTAAAACCGCCCTTGACATCTTAATCTCTGTAGAAAGTTCTGGCTATGGCAGGCTGGGGTGAGAGGAGGTCCTTTTCTGACTCCTTGAGTACTGACCCAGGGGTTAAGACAAGCCCATATCTGGTTTAAAGTTATACCCCAATACTAAGATGACTTGTATGAGAATCTTCTCTCTCTCTCTGTACATAAGTTACACTAGGACAGACTATAGCTTTATCTGTCTCTTACAGATGACCCAGATGACAAGTCAAGAAATTAAGAACTGGCCACCATGTAATAATTATGCCCAGAAAACATAAGCATAAAGAAAATTTCCAACACAGGAAATCTTTGAACTTCCTCAGCCAATACTGAGAGCAGAAAAATGAATATTTTAATGTAATATTGAGCAGGTGATTGCTGATGCCATGTATTATTTTCTTGGTGGAACAGTTGCAAGTGAAGTGCTCAAAGATCAGAGAATCACAGAATGGTTGTGGTTGGCAGGGCCCTCTGGAAGTCATTAGGTCCAAATTCCAGCTCAAAGAGGACCTTCTAAAGCCAGTTTCCCAGGACTGTGACTTGATGTTCCTTGAATATTTCTTAGAAAATAGAGATTCCAGAACTTCCCTGGACAGTCTATTTGAATGCTTAATCATCCTCACAGTAAAAAAGTATTTCCTGATGTTCAGGGGAAGTGTCCCATGTTCTAGTTTGTGCCCATCAGCTTCCTTTCCTGTCACTGGGCACAACAGAAAAGAGCCTGGATTGATCTCTTCTTACTCCAGACAACAGTGTCACCCCTCTTACCTTTCTCTCAGACGTAAAGTGCTCCAGTTCCTTCTTTGTGGCCTTCTTTGGACTCTTCCCAATGTCTCCATGTCTTGTACTGGGAAGACCAGTATTGGACAATCTGGTATATATTAACCTCTATTGACTTCAATATTAATTGACATTAGTATTAACTTGGCCTCAGGTAGCCAGGCTGCCTGCTGTGGATCTTCAATTTACCAGGTTTGTTCTCCAGCCTAAGGTCCCTCTGGATGGCAATATGGCCCTTTGACATATCAGCTATCAGTTCTGAGTCATCTGAAAACTTGCTGAGGGTACACTCTGCTCCATCATCCAGGTCAGTAATGAAGATGTGGAACAGGACTGGAGGCAGTATTGACCCCTGGAGTACTGTGTTAGCCACTGTTCTCCAACCAGGCTTTGTGTCACTGGCCACTACTCTGGGACTGGCCATTCAGCTCATTTTCATCCCACTTCGCTGTGTGCTCACCCAGCCCATACATCAACAGCTGCCCAACGAGAATCCTATGCGAGACTGTAAAGGCCTTCCTGAACCCCAGACGGACAATATTCACTGCTTTCCACCCATGTTCCAACCCATATCAGCACAGAAGTTTATCACATTGGTTAAGCATGAAACCACGCTGGCTGCTCCTGGGGTTTTTCTCGTCTTTAATGCGTCTAGAAACAGTTTCCAGGATTAGCAGCTGCATCACCTTTGCTGGGATTGAGGTGAGGCAGATTGGCCTGTAGTTTCATAGGCCCTTCTTCTTGCCCTTCTTGAAGATGAAGGTGACGGGGTTTTTTTTTCCTCCAGTCTTTGGGCACTTCTCCCACTTGCCATCATCAATCAAAGGTTATCAAGGGTTGTCTTGCCATCTGCCAGCTCACTCAGCTCTTGT
This sequence comes from Sakesphorus luctuosus, assembly GCA_013396695.1. Lineage (NCBI taxonomy): Eukaryota > Metazoa > Chordata > Aves > Passeriformes > Thamnophilidae > Sakesphorus > Sakesphorus luctuosus. The sequence continues at coordinate 26,362 of VWZD01003513.1, read as the reverse complement.
GCATCCCATCACAGCCCATGGACTTCTGTATTTCCAGTCTGCTTAAGTATTCCCTGACCTGATCCTCTTCCACCAAGGCTTCACCTTTCTTACTCCAGCCTTTCTACCTGATCTCTAGGACCTGGGATTCCTCAAGGCCTGAAAGATAATGAACCAAAAACTCTAACATGCATTTAACTTACAGGATGCATTTGAATGTGTTTTCTCTGCCTATTTTTCAGTCTTTTTCACAGAAGTCTTGAGGACTAGCAATTTAAATTATACTTAAACAAGAAAGTTCTATAACTCTCTCATTATCTCAAAATTACAAGAGGCAAGTCTTGCATTCTCAAAGTGTGCAGTAATATTGTGACAAAAAAGGGTTTTATTCTTGTTTTTATTGGAAATTTTGCATGTGTTTATTAATATTAGTATGACCGTATTAATACTTAGAGTGCAAGTACTTACCACTTCTTACCTACTCAAGCAAACACATGAAAGGAATTCAGACTCTAGTAAGGATTAATTGTGTTAGCTTGGAAAACAAGAGAGCATTCATGAAATATTAGTTATCATAAAGGAAAATTATTTAGGAAAAGAAGTAAGTATTTGAGCTTCAGACTCAACCTAGATGATGAAAATTGTACAAATTGTCTTGTGAAAACTGAAGATTAGGAAACTGATAAAATATCGGTGACCTCATATTTGTTCAAGTAACAAAAAGCCAGAAGAGCAAAGTTATAATAGGTATTAAAAAATAGGAAGAAAAATGCTAAGTAACCTCCTTGCCAGTCTAAAAGAAAGGCTGATTTGCTATATCATATTAAAGAGGTTACTCTTTATTTCTATGAGCTACAGAGTTTATTATGAGAGAAAATAGCTGAGTGAATTATTTGTTTCTTACACGAAGTGTCACTTGGTGTCCTGGGTAGCTTATAAAATGAAATTGTACTCTCTTCCTCATAGGTAACCTCTGATTGACTTACATCAGTATTGACTCAGCCTCGGGTAGGCAGGGTACCTGCTGTGCATTTTTAATTTTCCAGGTTTGGAGGGCTACTGACAGTTTTTAAATAATGCTAAATAGAGAATAAAGTAAAGAAGGCTAAAGAAAGACATAAGACATAGATTGTCTTATGCATGAGTTCTTAGAAGTGACAGGACAAACACTGCATTACTACTCTGGCTGAAAATGTCTCTTCTTAGGAAGGTCTTGTGACTACTGCAGTCTCAGAGACATGAAGAACTCTTTTTACGCTAAAAACATGAGAGGCATCACTGGCAGCATAATGTAATCAGGCACTTAATGCATGAGACTAAGGCCTGCTTTTACTGCATCTAAAGTGCTTGTCTGAGAGTACATTTTTATTTTTATTTTTACATTCCTGAAATTCCCATCCTCTTTGTGTCTAGATCTCTGATAAAGGGACTCGATAATCTGTGGAGATCTGGACCCTTTACAAAAGCCGTGCACACATCACTGCCCTCAGGCACATGGTGTGACTTGGGCATGGTCCCGTGCAGAGCCAGGAGTTGGACTCCACCATCCTTGTGGGTCCCTTCCAACTTGGCGTATTCTGTGAGTCTGTGAAATCAAAACACGCCCTGTAAAAGCCCTGAAGCTTTGTATTTTCCCATAAGAGAGGAGAGAATGCAGTTGCAGTGCTTCTGACTGCCCAGCATCTTGTTTTCCTGCTCATTTGGGAGGGAGTCAGCCTTAATTTCTGTCTCGGTCACATTACACGTCTACTTATTATGCTTCTATTGTTCTTTCTATTACACTCAGTAAAGAAAAGCTTTTTTCAGTTTATAATTCATCACCACAAATTATGCCCTTTCAGTTGCATTCTGACTATTTCTTGGAATGGATGCATAGTTCATGGATCTATAAAGCTCAGTGAGTGGCTTGTCCTAGTTTTACTTCCTTGCAGGACAAGATTTGACCTTTTGATATTTTAAATTGCAGTTAATACACAAATTCTAGTTTATGTGAGTATGTATGCATATATGTATTTATTTATTTTTGTTACTATTATTCTTTATATTTTCCCTAGGTTTTTTAGTGCATATTCCTTTCCTCCTTACACATCAGCTGCTCCCTAAACAGTACCCTGTTATTGTGCTCAATAGTACTTTTTCTTGAGCCAAGAAACCAGGGGAAAACATAGTTGTATATCTAAGTGAATTTTGGAATTTCTGTTGTGGTATTTTGACAGTGGATTTTTGTCCTAGAAGGCACCACCGTTAATACTGCACAGTGTCTTGGAAGAAAATATATCTGTAATTTTGGCAAGATTGGGTCCAGACTTCAAGCCCTATTGGAGGATGTAGCAAATACTTGTTAACTCATGTTTTCAAACAAGAACTTTAACTAAAAGGGCTTGATTAAATGACTCTTGTGGCACATTTTTTTATTCTTGATTTCAGGGAAAAAGGGTCAGATTTGCAACCATATTCACAAACACCCCTGTAATCACTCTTTACTAGTTATTCTTGACCTTTATATCCATTTTAGGGAAAACCATATGCTTTTATTTCAGATAGAGGCTCCTTTCTTTGTTTTCTGTATGCAGAACTAGTTGGCCTTTCTAATGGACTTCTTTCCTACCTCACTCAGCTGCATTGTAATTTATCTGAGGTTCTGTAGTTGCTTTTTCCCCCTCCTCTTAAAATTTTAATAAAAAAGTTTTGCAGTCTTTTGGCAAGTTGTTCCAAGCGGGAATGTCTTCTGCCAGGATCCTTTCTCGGCTTCCACATTCACTGCATTTGGTGTGCTCTGTGTATATCTGGATTTAGCACTGATATGTTTCTTCTTGAGACTGTCTGGATGGAATATGTGAATACACTGTCAGGCACAACCATGGTGGAAATCTCTGAGATCTCTGGATGCACAGCAGCCTCAGTGCTGCTGCTGAGCAGTAATTCCACCCAGGTGTCCCAGATGGTTGCAATTAATGTTTGACTTGTGCCCTGAGAAAATTTTTGAGTGAAGAATAATGACAAATCCAGAAAAGTTTGGACATAGGCAACTCAACCTGGAGTGAGATGGTGGCGTGGACAGAGATGTGACGTCCTGTTTCTGATTATCTCACGGTGGCTGGGGCTTTCCCTCTACTCCAGCAGCCTTTCTGAAATAAGTCTGCAGTTTTGAGATGGAAACTTCAGTTTGCTGTGAACTGTTATCTCAGAACCAAGTTAAAATCTGTGTTCTTCACTTGGTATGTTCTAGAAATTCCTTCTCTGCTCTACCTTCAGTTTAATGGTAGGTTTTCTTCTGGTGACAAAGGCCCCTGAAAGAATTAATTGTGTTCCTGGCCCTCTGCAACAGGTTCCCATTTTCTCCACTGCTCTGTCCCAACTGTCTGTAGACTGATACTGGGAACTGTCTTGCTGTGGGTCAGAAAAGGAATGCACACCTGAGCTGGAAGCTGGAGAGGGAAAGAAAGTTTTTTAAGTGGTCTTAGTAGTAGACGTGTTCTGATGTGAAACTGTATTTTTAGAAGACTTCTTGTCCTTCTTGACAGTAGAAACACCAGAGTCTTGTCCACAATCTGTGGAAATAGGTTTATTTTGAAGGCATATTAATAAACACGACTTGTTTGACCATCTGCACAGGGAAAACCTACTGTAGATCAGTTTAGTCTTGCATAGAAACTTGCATATAAAACACCCCTTCACCAAAGGGGTGGTGGAATGATTTGTAAACATGAAATAACAGCTGGCCTAGAATTGGGTATGGAAATGAAAAAACTGAAGAGTTTTGAACAGATTTCCCAGTTAGGTGACTCACAGCATCTTTTCCTTGCTTTTTTAACTTTGTTCCTGAACATCTCCAGAGTTCTTTCCAGCACATGTCATGCACCACATGCTTTATTCACATTCCAGGTATCCCACACTTGTTTTCAGAGTAAAAAAGCTAAGCTTTTTTTATCCTTCTCTTTTTCTCCCCCGTCATCAAACCTTGGCCTATTTATAAATTGCACGACTTGGCAAGGGAGTGCCATGACCAACGTGCAAGAGGAGGGTTGAACAATCAGTTGTTCTTTCTGATGTTGGTTTTGCAACCAGACAGACTGAAGTGCATTACAGATGTCTGGTTTAAGTGTTATATGGGTGGAGCACAGGGAACAGAGTAAACATATTCGCTGTGGCCTTCTCAACACTTTTTTATTCCAGTTGTGGGAGGGAATACACTTTCCACAGGTGGCTGTTGTTGCTGTTGTGGTGTTTTAATGCTGTTTCTGATAATTTCCTGCAAGTGCAACTGTTGTTCAGCTTCTGGAGGCATTATGGATCATTTGACCAAGTCTTTCCTGAAAGACGTGGTTCTTACTCAAGGAAACTCAGTGCTTGGTAGGCGACCATTTCAGCAGCCTTTAGAAAGCCTTCTGAAGTGAAAGACACAAAATTTCACCTCATGCTGTATCAACACAAAGAACAAAAGCCTTGGCTGCTGCTCCTGATGGGAGCAGTACACATTCCTTATCAAAGACATTTGCCCCTTGCTTTGGGTGAACCCCCTTGCCCTCCTGGCACATGTGTATGTAAAGGGACATTTCCCTACATTAGATTACAGCCAATGTGGAGATAAAGCTCCTGTAATGCCCAGGGCACACTGTGGCATTTTGCAGTATCCATGAGATACTTTGGAAAGAATTAGCCCTTACCTTTGTCTGGATATATGTGAGCTGGGTGTGAGGTAGCTACTGAGTTAGGGCAGAATTCTCATCTCAATTCTCCTCTCTTGCCATGCCAGCATGAACTGCGGGTGATTCCTTGTGTATAATAAAGTTAGACTGGTTTTATCCCAATGTAAATGAGAGAACATGCCAAGTTCTTGGTGTAAATATGCAAAAACTTGTAAAACTTCATTTTCTTGACTTATATCCTTCTCTACCATTGAAGAACACTTTTTTCCCCCTGTTCATTCACTACAAAATCCAGAAAAGGCTGCAGTAGATGTTGGCACAGATGGTCACAGGTGTTTGCAGAGCCTTGACTCCTCTTTAGAGGAATTAGAGAACAGTTCTTGTGATGTGTCAAAAAAAAAGGAAAAGAATATGTCTATATTCTGTATTTTTCTAGCTTGATAAACTCTTGTTTAAAATGATCATTATACTTCCAAGCCCTGTCATTGCTTCTCCTTAGATTATTTCACTTTCTGACACATTGGTGGAAAGAGCTTGGGTGTATGAGTCTTAATTATTTTTCTTTTTCAAAACAGTTTAGCCACAGAGCACTGTGGAGTTTTCTTCTTGGCAACTTCTTTTTTCCATACTGCCAGGACATTGCTGAGCTCTTCTCACTTTCTTTTAGCACAAGTGCAAATAGCAACCCTTGGCTTTATAAGTTACAGATCACATTTATCACTGGAATTCTTAAAAGTTCTAGAGGAAGCCTCATGAGCCATAAGCTTCAACTTCACTGACCCTGGTCAGCTACTCTTTAATGCTTCTGGGATTTGAACGCTTTCTGTGCTAATTTGTGGCCCTTTTTCAAAAGAACAGACAGTTTCAAACAGCTTGGACTGTTGGCTATTTTTCATGTCTGCTTTGACCTGTTTGAAGGACTTTGTAGCTGTGTGTGTTGCCCAACTCTACAAACAAGGAAGCAGCAAGAAGACATAATCAGAATAATCTCCCTCTTCCTCCTTGCTCTGCTTTGTTAGGATGTGCTCAGCAATGTTTGCTTTACTGTCAAATTCACTGTGTGTCACTCCAAAGGAAACTTGAGAGCAAATTGAGTTTTCCTCTATCCGGTGCTATTCCAAGGCGATTGCTGCTGTTTGTTGAATCACAAAACAATGAAGAAAAGGTGCAGCCCTTCTGATTATTTCAGTATTTCAATCAAGTATTTCCTTCCTCACTTCATAGTAAGAAAATACTTTTAAAAAACCCCAATAATTGTGAATATAAAGAAAACCAAACCCCTAAAAATTGCCACGGAAGTTCCCTGACATGTGCCAGATTAAGGGCAGTCTCACAGTATTCTGCTTATATTTTCAAAATCAAGACTTACAGTTACAATTTTATAAAAGATACTGTATCATATAATATCGTATTTCCTTATATTCTCTGTAAATATGATAACCCATTGCCCCAAGGTGCTTAAAAACCATTCTGTGATGTGAATATGGGGCTACTGAGCCGATACATGTTGTTTAAAGAATGGTCACTGCAAATAGGATTCCCATTTTAATCTGTGCAAGTCATCTTTCTGAAACAGAAGGCAGACACAGCTAATTAAGTTATTGCCCAAAAGATTCCTGAAATTTCCCTCATCTCTGCGCTAATTCTCCAAATTATGGCATCCCCTTATACTGAAGATAATGTTTGTGTATCACCTTGAAGTGATTTTATTCTGTTTTCCCTTTTATGATTGCTTTTATCCTTTCTAAAGAATAAATAGCCTTGTTTAGACATAAGCAAAGAGAGGCACTCATGGAAGGCAACACTGAAACAGGCAGGATTCACTGCCAGCTTTTCTGTGTGAGAGTCTGGAAGAGTGGATTTCGTTGCAGCTGGGATGGTGTGAGAACAGCAGCATCTGTAGCAATAAAACCCCCCTACTGTTGCTTCTCTTATCCATTTCATCTGAGCTGGAAATGACTGTGGAAGCTTGTCTTGTTGTCCCATGGCTCTCTGCCTTGGTTGCACTCCTGCCTCTGTCTCTCCTGTGGCAGGAGCAGCCTGGTCCTCAGACCCAACTCCTGGAGAAGGACATTTCAGTTTGACTTATGCTGCTGAAAGGGCTTGAGCTCAACTCAGTAAGTGTGGACGTTTGTGATTAAACTCTGTCAGAATAGAATTACATCTGTAAAGTGAAATCTTGGACCTCCATAAGTCTCATTTAACCATTTTCATTAGTAATAATTTAAATCTGGGGTGCTGAACTTGGGTAAAACTGTGAGCGAGATCAGTATAAATCTCAAAGTGAGATTGTGCTCAACCTTTCCAAGGATCAAGTGTTGTCCATCGTTTATTAGACAGGATATCACAAATTTCTTTTAGTTCTTGCTGCCACCATAATGTGATTGTGTCTTGCTGACTCAAATGCCACGTCATGCCCTGAGTGCTCTCAGTGTAGCTGCTTTCTATCCAGTGTTGCTTCATCTTATTCTCTGGCTTGGGAAATGTTTCTAACCATGCTGGATTTTATCTAAATTTTGGTGACTCCTTGAGCTCTGTGAAGCTCTTGGTGTTCTGCAATATTTGTAATCACTCCTAACGGTCCTTTGGAATGATCAATGAGGTTCATCTGTGTTTAGTTTATTTCTTGCGGTGTGATTCAAGAAGATGCTGGGCTGAGCACTAAAACTTATTTATCAACATTCACAGTGGACTGTACTCAGAGCAGAAACTGTTTTTTCAAACCAGCTGTCCAGAGGCTGTTAAGTGGACAAAAATATTCTTTCTGGAAAGCCATGCTAGGTGTGCAAGTAAAATTTTCTTCTTCAACAGCAATTCAAGATTACTCATCTTTTAAGATATTACAGGATGTTGTCAGTATGGTCCCACAGATGTAATTTCTGTGATTATCACTAATTAAATCCAGGAGGACTACAGAGACAAAAAAGAAAAAAAAAGGTGTATCTACATACCCCTCTGAGGAGCCAAGTATTTTCCAATGTTTTCTGCTATATCACTGATTCATTTTAGTGATGAAAAAGCCGTGGTGTCCCCTGAGCAGATATTAGGTATTTATTGTAATGATACCTACTTAAAATCTGCTCCAGAGAATGACACAAGACTGTCTTTAAGTCCTTGGAATGGAGAAGCCCAAAGTGCAAAGTGCCAACTGCCCGAATCATCTGGTCATATTGTCTTCAAGATACTCAGGGTTTTTTAGAATTGTCTTTGCCAATTAGTATTTTAACTTCCTGGGATTGTTAAGTAGCTGTAAAACACATTTAAAAATTATACCCTTGACACATGCCTTTTTTTTTTTTTTAGGAAGTATTTTGGAGAAAAGATAGGACTTTATTTTGCATGGCTGGGTTTATACACAGAATTCCTCATTCCATCTTCAGTAGTTGGGATTATTGTATTTCTATATGGATGTATAACCATTGAAAGTGACATTCCTAGGTAAGTTTATCTGTGATCCACAATTTGTTACATGAAAGTTATAAAACTGCTTTCTATTCTTAATCCTTAGTGAGAATAATTGCTCTTAACTCACTTAAAGAGCGGTGATGAATCATTACCAACCCTGTGAACATTATAAACACACCTGTATTGAGCAGATATGACATCTGAATGCCACACAGGCTGTTCCATGTCTCAGCTCCTGAAACAGAACTGTTTAGCGAGTCTACTGCATTATTTTAAGTTCCTTTTCTAAGACATTAATTTGATTTTTATGAGTGCACTTATCTTCATGTTCACACAGAAAGCCATTGTGTGGGAATCATGGAAATTAATGCACACACACTGTCCAATACTCTTGGATTATTTGTTCTTCTTAGTAAAATCAGGCCATTTGCACAAGTAAGATGAACAGCAGTTGAATCATGTAGCATAAGCCAGCAGCTTGAGGGAGGGGATTCTGCCCCTGTGCTCTGCTCCGGGGAGACCCCCCCTGCAGAGCTGCCTCCAGCCCTGGGGGCCCAGCACAGCAAGGGCATGGAGCTGTGGCAGCGAGGCCAGAGGAGGGACACCAAGATGATCAGAGGGATGGAGCAGCTCTGCTGGGAGGAAAGACTTGGAGCGTTGGGATTGTTCAGCGTGGAGAAGAGAAGGCTTTGGGGTGACCTCATTGTGGCCTTCCAGTACTGAAGGGAGCCCAAAAGGAAGATGGATGAAGACTATTTCCAAGGGCCTGGAGTGACAGGACAAGGGGGAAGGGCTACCAACTGACAGAGAGTAGGTTTAGATTGGATATTGGGAAGAAATTCTTCCTTGTGAGGGTGATGAGGCCCTGGCCCAGGTTTCCCAGAGAAGCTGTGGCTGCCCCATTCCTGGAAGTGTCCAAGACCAGGCTGGATGGGGCTCTGAGAAATCTGGTCTAGTGGAAGGTGACCCTGCCCATGGCAGGGGCTTGGAATGAGATAATATTCAAGGTCCCTTCCAACCCAAACCATTCTGTGATTCTATGTTTGTACTTCACAATATTCTCCATCTAGACAGTTAAAAAAAATAGTTGAATTTTGTGCTGTGTATCCTGAGAGTGATTCACTACACAAAACCTGCCAAAATGACACTGTGATGTTAAAATCTGCTTCTCAGTGGAAAAAAAAGGACACTTCCTCTGTGTTCTCTGTTTTTGACTTCTGGTGGGGACAGGATACTGCATTACCAGTACAGCTCCTCACACTCATGATGGTTCCAGCATTTGCTTAAATGAACTGACAACTTTCAAAGTGGATCACTCAGTAGGACAGGATTACTGATAGGTAAATGATGAACTGAACCACATCTGAGCCAGGGTTTATTTTCTTAGCTTGATCTCAACGAATCTCGATGGGCTGTGCCTGTCTGTGGGAAAGCTTTTGCTAACACTTCAACTTTAATGAGATTTATGGCTAAGATGTATCTGCAGCACCCTCTGCTGCCTTTTGAAATAGAAGAGAGCATTACTGTAACAACACGAGTGCTGGACACAGCTGTACACATTTCATGCTATAATATTAAACGTATTGATACTGCAGCGGAATAGTTCTTTTTTTCATTTGAAGTCATAGGAAAAAAAAAGCTATTTAATTATGGTCAGTAAAGGAACAATCATAATCACAATATTCCAGTTATCCCTTAAGCAATGGTGCAAGTGTTTCCTTAGCTCACGATTCTGGCAAGGACACTTGAGCTTTGCACTGCTTGGTTCACCTAAATGAGGCTATGCAGGTATAAAGGTCTTTCAGAATCCAAGCCTTATGGAAAAAACTCGAAGCATGGTCAGCACTGTCCTGTAGGGTTTGGCCTGTTAAAGAGATACTGATAAGGATTTTTTAAAAGATTTCTGAAAACTGAACACATACATAGCAAGTAAGAGCAAGAACTAAAATAACAACCTTACACTAAAGATTTTAAATGCATTTAAAAGTCTCTTCTCTTACATTTTTTGCCCCACCAAATTAAAATAGGTGTTTTATCAAGGGCACTGAACTTCATTCATGACTACTTCAGTACTCTTTTTCATTAATTTAAGTCTGATTTGTAACAAATCATGGTATTTGACTTCAAAGATGGCAAATTCCACTTTGACTGTGTTTAAATTATTCATTTTCTAGTATGGTTAACCTCAGTCTTCAGTGATGTTACCTCCCCTAGTTGACTAATTCAATGTAGTGATCAGTTTGGTTGAGTGTTTTGTTGTTTTCCTGTTGATATGGTGCCTGTAATATTTTAAAAATCATTGTCCATGGCAACAAGCCTTGAAGAAACAAACAGCTTCTGTTCTCTGCAAATGCAAGCCGCATATCTCGCAAATAGCTTGTAATATCTGTGATGTGCTGTTTGATATCACCGCTATACACCTCTGTCTTTTGAGCTGTAACACTCAGAGGAATGTGTGCACTTGTCATTCCTAGCAAGGAGATGTGTGACCAACGCAATGCCTTCACCATGTGCCCCCTGTGTGACAAGTTCTGTGATTACTGGAACCTCAGCTCTGCTTGTGCTACTGCTCGAGCCAGTCACTTGTTTGACAACCCTGCCACAGTCTTCTTCTCCATCTTCATGGCCCTTTGGGGTGAGTATTGCTTTGCATCTTAACAGTGTCATTTGATTTTTGGGCTCTGGATAGAGTAATAAAGTGCTGTTAGATTAAGTGTGATGCTTTAGGAAGCTGGCAATCCCCAGGAGGCCAGAGAGGGGCTGCCTCTGCTGAGGCTGGAGAAAGCAATATTATAAGACTTTCTGCTGTCAGCATCAAGCTTTGGAATAAATGGAGATGAGCTGTGTAGTCCAAGGAAGAAAAATATGTCCACTCTCCCTCTACTGCCTTGTTTAGAATCATCAGATCATCAAGGTTGGAAAAGACCTCTGAGGTGATCAAGTCCAACCTGTGCCTGATCCCCACGTTGTCACCAAGCCCAGAGCACTGAGTACCATGTCCACTCATTTCCTGAACACATTCAGGGATGGTGACTCTACCACCTCCCTGGTCAGCTCCTTCCAATGCCTGAACACCCTTTCAGTGAGGAAATTATTCCTGAAGTCCAACCTGAACCTTCCCTGGAGCTGTTTGAGGCCATTTTCTCTATGGAGGAAGTTGTGCCTTTAATGGCACTCCTGACCTTTGCCATGTCTTTGTTCATTCTTCTTCCTTTTCTATCAACATGTCAGGTCCTTTTAACACCTTCTGCATTTGGGGCCAGACTATATCTGAGGGTTGGTATGATGCAGACAGCAGAAAGGGTTTAATTTAAGCACAGAGTGCGCTTCCTTGTGGGACAACTTAGCCACATAATTTTATCAAAACTTTATGGGATTCGAAGAACAATGTGACTATTATAATTTTAATTATAATATGTTTTAAAGTATTCCATTTAAATAGACTTCATTTTCTTTAATGACAAATATCCCTGTCTCACTGAGGATATCAGAACACGTCACAAACACGAATGAATGCATTGTAGTATTATTTTTATTGTTTCTGGCCTCACCTCTGCCCTGAAAAGTGTGTGTACTGTTCTTGCATGAATTATTGCTGGTGTTATGCCCTTATTTACTGCAGATCTTGTTTATTGTGAAAGTTAAATGTGTTATTGCTACTGTAAAAGGATTTTTTATTTCCTTATTCATAGTTCCCCAAATGAGATTTTCATTCTTAAGATGAACTAGAGCAAAAATGTTATTATATTCTAGCTATTCCTCAGCAGTCAGTGTGTTATGCTTTGCAACCCCTTTAAAATTGTACAACTTGTTTTAGAATGGAGGGACTGGTAGCTTGGTGTTGGGTAAGGACAGCAAGGAACTTGCAGACAGAACACATCATGGAAGTAAGAAGTATTTACTCCTCTTTTTCTGGAAAGCCTAGAGCAGAATTTAGAGAATATATAACAACTATGACTCAGAAAAGAAAACAGAGGATGAATTTATAGACTCTCACAATGATTTATTTTCTGACTTCATATTGCTGCCATTTACAGGGTGGACTGGCAGATAAAGTGTCACAGCTTGCACTGCCTTGTCCAAGTTTTGGTGTAGCTGTTTAGGCAGCACCTGTATGCACAACAATTTGTTTGCTGTTTCTTAGGTAAATAGCATTTTCCTGACAGAGAATCTGTGCTGTAAACTTCAATCCATGCAAATGGCCATTTCCACACAGCCTCATCCAGAGCAATTGCATTTTAGCAGCAGCAGCAGCGCAACATGCAAAGGAAAATGTTGATATAGACTTGCACTAAGACAAATTAGTAGAATCTGTTATGGAACAGAAAAGGACAAAAAGTTCCATATGCACTACTTTTAGAAAAGAATAACAAAATTCCTTCTGAGCTGTAGCCCTCCTCCAAAAAGCGTTTCTCACAGATTGGAAAAGTCTGTTCTTGGGCTCATGATAACTGAGCTTGTCAGTGCAAGAAAATACAGCTAGCATATACAAAGAACAGCAGAGTGAAATAAAGTAGCCTTTCCTAACTCTGCCCAGCTTGCCTCTTAAGTATTAGATTACACCCAATTCTGCTGCCTTACTACTAGAAGACTGCTGATTACATCTAGACCTCAATGTGTTGAAAGGCAGAGCTCATTCACTCACCTCTTACAGCAGTATACTGAAAAGAGTGAAGTGTGGTCATCTGGGCCACCTTCATTTCACAATGGTGCTGGACCACCATCTTTCATCCTGCCTGTTTCTCCCATTCTTTAAAGGGCAGATGGCCATAAAAGAATCATGCTTTTACCAGCAGATTCTTATACCTCATAAAGTGATTCCAGCAGACCTACTTACAGGTGACCATATTCACAGAATAGGGAGTAATGCCTGGCTAACTGTGCTTAATGTCACTGTTGTTCTGGGTTGCTGAAGTTCAGCTGTCAGATGTGTTTAGTAGAACAGTTTCACAGAATCACTGAATGGTTTGGGTTGGAAGGGACTTTAAAGATCACTCAGTTCCACCCCCTGCCACGGACAGGGACACCTTCCACTAGCTCAGGTTGCCCAGAGCCCCATCCAGCCTGGCCCTGGACACTTCAGGGATGGGGCAGCTACAGCATCCCTGGGAAACCTTTGCTAGGGCCTTACCATCCTCACAGTAAGGCATTTCTTCCATATATCCAATCTAAACCTCCTCTCTGTCAGTTTAGTTTCTCTGCTAGTGTAAGTCAGTGCAAACTTAGTGATTTCAGAACAGCTGCTGCATCAAGCCAAGGACGTTCTTACAGAGCTAAATGTGGAACTGACTTTTTGTATAACAGGAAAAAATGGAATGAGTAATATCACCCTATAAAACAACCAAATGTTTTTGTATTTAGGATATCTAAAAACCCTTGAGTTTTCAAGCCATGCTAAATATAGCTTTTATATATTCTCTCCTCTGTAAGCAAGGAGCACTGATAGCAGCTTAGTTGCTTAATGTCTGGATTTCTTTCAGTTCTGTCTTTAAATGATATTTATTTCTTTTATGATGGGAGGGTACCTGTCCAGAAAATATTTGCAAATAACTCTTGAAATAGATTAGAACTTGTAGGATGCAGGTTATTTTCCTAGTATTCTAACTTTTCATGGTGTTATCTTACAGTGTAGATGCAGTCAAAGGATGCTGAACTTAATTCTCCATTGTTATATGTCTTGTGGGACCATCTACAAGTTGTTCAGTGATGTCAGTACTGTTGTGATCTAACAATGTTTTTACGATACCCTTTTCACCAACTGGAAAGGTGAAGTGAAACATAATACAATGGAAAATGGTTGTTTACAAGTATAGCTTTTATCAGCATAGTGGCTGGTTTTATTTGGCATGTACTGGTTTAGTTTTGATATCATTACCTGAAAATAGGTGTCAGCAAGTCAAGAGTCAGAAGTGTAATTTCTAAGAAATCTGTAAGTCCATAAATCATGAGCAGCAAGGCAAAGAGCTGTCTAGAGGAAACAGTAATTAGAAGAGGAAAGTCAGGAGACTGTAAGTATGAGACAACAATAAAACATCTGTTCCTTTATATTAATAAAAAGGAGAAGCGGGAGGCTGAGCCAGTGGCCAGCCCTTTAGAACAAAATCACCATGTCTATGCAGGACAAAAACATTCAACTCTAGCACTACATTTCAAAACAAGGTCTTTTTCTACATGTTCCTGAGGATTCTTGTTATTTTAATAGCAGGCTACACCTACTTCATAGTGAATTAAGAGAGATGATGTCTTGAGTGGTAATAGCAGGTATGGGTTCAGTTCCACTCTCTCGCATAAGAACTTACCAGTGGCTTTGGGTAACCTATGTTGTATCTTTCCCTATTTTATTTATAAAAGAGAGGAATTATTGTTTCAGTGGTTTACTTGTGTTCTTTCTTTATGATTGGACCTGAGACTGTTTCTTAGTGCTTAATTATAAAGGGTGTAGCACAATGGGATTCAAATATCAGTTGGAGCTTATAAGTAACACAAATGCTCACCACAGTGTATTGGATTTATCTTTTTAAAATAGTTTTGTTTTTTTTTTAAAGCTACTATGTTCCTTGAACAATGGAAGCGTTTGCAGATGAGGTTGAGTTACTTCTGGGATCTAACTGGACTGGAGGAAGAAGAAGTAAGTTTCCTCTCCCTGTGCTAATTTACTGCATAAATTATCCTATATTTGAATACATGCATTGATACTTAGATTTCTCATGAGTGTTTGCCAGTCCAGTGCAGTTCATTGCTGTTTTTTCCTAAAGGACTATAACGATACAGTTTGGAGTACCAAACTATCATTGAAGTAATAATTACCTATACCTTACAAGTCAGCACTCCAATGTTAATAATTAATGTTGAAAAGGATTATAACAGCAGATCATGTTTTTCTGGCAATGCCACTGTACAGTGTACAGCAACAGAATAACAAAAACAAATACTTTGCCATATAGATGTTCCTTCATTATGTGTAACAACAGTTCTCTGGGATGATGATAGCCACAGGTCACATAAGCAATATTTGCACCCAGGTTTGTGTGGCATCTATTATGCCTTAGGAACATCATCCTGAGCTCTAGTTACTCATCAACAGAACTGTTTCAAAACAATAAACGGGGTTGATTTCTTCAGAAAGAGCTCTTCAGTGAGCCACTGGGATTCCAGCTATACCTGAATTGACTGAAAAGCAAAACGTATTTGCTTATTAGTATTTACAGTGTCCCTAATTTTGTTTCTAGTTCTGTTCATAGGCATTGGTCTGTTCCTTTTACCAAAGGATTCATTCTGACTAAAGTGAGTGCAGTTATAGCCATAAATACATACTGAAAACAAGTAGACTTAGGACCTTCCCCTGGCAATAGATGCCGAGATGTCACAAGAACAGGGTCATTTCAGGAATTCGGAACTGCAGCAATTAGATTCTTTTATTGTTTGTGGTGAGCCAAACACCTGCCTGGAACAGTTCAGTGCACCTTACCCTCTTTTTTGACTTAATAAAATGCTCTCCAGTTCCTGGAAGGTGAATTGCAGGCCTGTCTTGGGAGGTTTTGAATCCATTTCTCCTCTTGGTGTTCCAGCACAGTTCCTAAAACAACACACCACATACAAGCCCCCAGCACTGCTACTTGAGCTCAGCTCAAAGAGGATGTTGAGTGGAAATAACACAGAAAGAATGTAAGGTGACATCATGAACTTCATGATACAGTGTAGTAATGAAATTATTCCACTTTTGCCTGTTCCCCAGATAAGAATAGTTGGATAAAATGAAAACATAACACTGAGAACAGAAAGCAGACTCCAGTATTCCTCTTTTCCCATCACTATCCCATAATGCAGCAACATCTTTATCCTATGGGAGGCTCCCAAATATTCCTTCACTAGTGACTTGCCTACAATCTCTTGTATTTTGCACCCAGTTTCTCAGCTTTTTCACTACCCTCTCTCCACTTATGACATGGATGATGCTGACAGTACAACCCAGGACTCCCAGTGTGGGAGTTGTGATGCAAGCCCAGTGCCTCAGTGCATCAGAAATTACTGCTTGTCCTTGTGCAATGTCATACTGCTCCCTGAGAGAGCAGCAATTCTGTACTAAAGGACAGGCTGGAGAGTAAACTCTTGGCTCTGAAACATAGTTGATGAACCCACTAGATTTTACTGAATTTCAGTTTGTTGTACAAAATCCTAAGGTTTACCCTAATATTTGAGAAATGCTGTCAAAGCATCTATAGATTTGTGAGGTTCTGTGATGAAGAGGCCTGGAGTGGCAAAAGTTTCTGGACAGGAACTGTGGGATCAGCAAGAATCCTTTGTTTATGACAAGTGAAGGAGTGCCAGACAAATCTCAGCACAGACTGAAGACTTAGGAATGAAGAACCATAAAAATAAGGCTACAATGGACCTTGAGGGGCCATCCCTTGTGTGTGGTAGGATCAACTCCACTTAAACCATTATGAAGAGATGTTTGTCTAATTTGCTCTTAAAAAAATTTGTTCTTAAATCTCCAGTAGTGGAGATTTCCATTCCTCCCTCAGTAAGCCTCTCTAATACTTTCCTATCTGTACCACTAATAAGTGTTTTTTAAATCTCCTTGCTACATGTACATTTTTTTCTCCTTTTTCCCCATTTTTTAAAGATAAAGACAGGGAATACTTCTGCACTCTTTTCAATAAGCCAGAACAATATGATAGCTCTCTGTCACCCTGTTATCTTTTTTTTAGATGAACTAGCTCTTTCAGTCTTGATTCTTAAATATTTTTATAGAATCATGGAATTATAAAATAGTTTGGTTTGGAAGGGACTTTAAAGATCATCTCATTCCAACCCCCTGCCATGGGAAGGGACACCTTCCACTAGCCCAGGTTGCTCAGAGTCCCATCCAACCTGGCCTTGGACACTTCCAGGGATGGGGCAGCCACAGCTTCTCTGGGCAACCTGTGCCACGGCCTCCATGCCCTCAAAGGGTGGAATTTCTTCCCAATATCCAATCTAACCCTCCTCTCTGCCAGGCTGAAGCCATTCCTCCCTGTCCTGTCCCTCCAGGCCCTTGGCAATAGTCTCTCTCCATCTTCCTTGTGGGCTCCCTTCAGGTACTGGAATGATTTTCTATATTTCTGTTTATTCTTGTTCATTTCTAGATATTTTCTAGTTGATACAGCTCATTTTTGAAGAATAATACTCAAAATGGACATGACTCTTGACATGAACTCTTAAACAAATGTCATGCATTGTATCATCTGCTGTCATCTCTTGGAACTTTTTATGGCAAACCCCACAAAATTAGATCAGGTTTTATTCATCTTTTATTCATGAGTTTAATGAAGATGAGGATAAAGTTGTTTGTAAAAAGGTACTGGCACCAGATTTCAGTGGTGGTGAATTCTTTACAAGTATTGAAAATTGTATGGGAAAGTGGAAAATTGTGTCTGGTTGGGTTAGGCCAGAAGAAGCCAGAAGTGCAATGCACAGGATCACTTAAAAGAGCAAAAAAGGGACAACGAAGATGTTCAGGAGGTTTAACAGGTTTAAGATTAGATGGGGTTAAGTTATTTATTATCAATTTTTTAGGAAGGGAAGTTACAGAACCAAAGCAGGGAGGAAAACAACCATAAAAATTCAAGAGCTGAGAAGTACTTTATGAGAATAATATTACTGAAATAAATTGAAATAAATGCCTTCAGCACAATTTTTGTGGACTCTTGACTATAAAGTTTTCAGTAAATTACTTTCTTTAAACACACTGGGCCGAAGCTTTTGCTTCAAAAGAGTCACATGAGAGATTAATTTAGTCCATTTATTTGTAAATATCTTGGCAGTGGCAGTCTGAGAAAGCAGACTCCCCAAGGCTTACATGCATATTTGCAGCTGGCAGCTGTACAGACTTGGAGCGTTTGTGTTTGTACATCTGAAATTCACAAAAATAATAGGTAGCATTGGGCACTAACTGGAAAATGGATAATTGCATTGAAAAACAATTGAGCAACTGATAAATAAATGGGAGAGGGAAAACAAAAAAAAGACAAAATAGAACCATGAAAACAGGCAAAGCCTTGGAAATACTTACATAAACACTCAGTGGATCACAGAATCATTAAGGTTGGAAAAGACCTCCAGGGTCATAGAGTCCAACCTGTGACCAATCCCCAACTGGTCACCCATACCACTGAGTGTCACATCCAGTTGTTTCTTTAACACCTCCCATTCTAACTCTTGACAACCCTATCCATGAAGAAGTTATTTCTCAAATTCTTCCCCCTCAATATATCTTGCCACAGATGTGTGATTGTGGAACCCAATCAAACAGGTTGTGAATTTGTTTTTAGTCCAGCTCTGTAATAAAGGCTGTGGCCATTGATAAAGCAGGGGTAGAGGTGGGAGAATCCCACTCTTTTGCTTGTGAAGGAGCTGATGAAGGAGTATAGAGGGAGTCTAATTAATGATGTGAGAAGTAAAAACTATTGCCTTCCTACGAATCTTCAGAAATTTTGTTTCTAGGATCTAGGATGGCCCTGCTTCAGGATTTTTTGCAAGAAATTGTACCTCATTTTGTAAACAATCTTGTGTTAACTGAACTAGAAAAGCAACTATAAAAGATGCAATTTTAGAATTTGGAACTGAACTCGGAAGTCAAACAGACAGAAAGTCTTCATTAACTGAAACACCAAGGGGTGTCTACTCATTGGTCTTGTTATTGTTCAAATAGTCATGCTGCCATGCAATTTCATTATAACAAGGAGGAACTTGGACATTTGTCTTCATTAGGAACATTTTTGATAAGACAGAATTTCAAGTTAAAATCCTGTGCTCTGTAAATTGTTTTCAAGGAATTTTTTTTTGTGTTTGTTTGTTTGTTTGTTTTTGTTTTGTTTTGTTTTTTAAATTTTTGGGGTGTTTTTTTTTTCAGAATAATTCCCACAATCTCATTCCTCCTTTAAGATCACTGTGGATTACTGATGGGTTAAGATAAAGTAAGAAAGGAAGGTTGTTTGGGTAAGACAGAATTAAATAGCAAGCTGACACTGTGACATTAAATCAGTTTACACATCCATCCCATTCCTAACTGCATCTTCTCTACTATGTTTTCAAAATTCACTAGGATCTGATGAGTTTGATGTTTTCACTTTTTCTTCCACCTTGCAAACTATAGGAGCAGACCCTTTTCTGAAATTTTATTGGTATCTACCAAACCATGAAGTACAAGACATTTTTGTTTGCTTAAAAAATGAGGGAGGAGGCTCTAATAAAATAACTGTGCAGTGCTCTTGGGAAAAAATGTTCAGTAATGGTAAAAGGGGAATTTGTATCTACAACATTTTGTCTTGTCTCAAATCTCTCCTTTCATCCTCTCTACATTATTGGGTTTCTTGTGCCAATGAGATATTTGGATAATTTTCCCCAGATGCAGTATCTCACATTTTCCCCATACCTATTCTAATTTTCCATGTTTCCAAATATTTTTGAACTCTTTGTATGCTTTTATTACTAGCTTTCCTTGGGTTTCATCACTCTTTCTAGTGAATCTTCTCTCACTTCCATTAAATTCCTATTAACACTAATTAGTTAATGATCCTAGGATAGCTTTGATATACTAATCAATTCATTTCAACATTCTACTTAACTCCTATGCCTAGGAGGATGACAGTTTTATTAGGATAATTGAGAAAGGAATGTTGAAAACTGGGTGTTATCCCTTGGGTCTTTGGTACCAACTCTTCCTCCACTGAAAAATTACACATGGGGCCCCACTTTAAACATGTTTTAAATTGTAGACTGTAAGAACCAAAGTAGGTGATAATTCTTGTGCTTGCCAAGAAGTCAGTAAAGATGTATGATAACATTTTTTCATTCCCAGACTGTTGGTCCAGAGGTCTGCCACAATATCCTGGGGCTCTACCTAGTTTTCCTCTTCTATTTCTCTTCTATCAGACCTATCAGTGTGCTCTCCTTTGATTTCTTTTACAGACTAGGTGTAGATTGGATATTAGGAAGAAATTCTTCCCTATGAGGGTGGTGAGGCCCTGGTACAAGTTGCCCAGAGAAGCTGTAGCTGCCCCATCCCTGGAAGTGTCCAAGGCCAGGTTGGATGGGGCAACCTGGTCTGATGGAAAGTGTCCCTTCCCATGGCAGGAGGTTAGAATGAGATGATCTTTAAGATCCCTTCCAACTCAGGCCATTCCATGATTCACACAATTCCATTTACCAGTATAAGAGTATTTGAATGGGTTGGACTTGAATTGTGTAATGAACAAAATTAAATTATGTTATATTCTGCTACAGTTATCCACAAAATATGTTATCTGACACTGAAATGGTCCCAGACTAAGGGTGCTTCAAAATCTGAGACCGTATTTCAAAATTCAGTTTTGCAGGTAGTCCCCCAAAGCGCTAGCACTTTTCTTGCTCAATGAGAGCAAAGAAAGGCTTTAGATCTATCTATCTGCCTGGAAAACTGTATTCCTGTAGTAGACTTTATAGTTTCCTTTAACTCCTTCAATTTATGCTGCTTCAGATTACCTTTGATAGCTGAGTGCCTGTGTACTTGTTCAGTGGCTTCTGTCTTTTAGCATCCCTAAAACTTGTGATAATGTTAGATGACTTATTCAAGCTCTTGTTTTAAATTTATCAAATGTATTGCACAAATGATCAGAACTAAAAAGATTGTGGACATCTACCCCATGCCGAGGTATAAAACGATATTTCTTTGGATGAGCATCCCATTAGAGGGACAGTCTGAACAGGTCATTGGTGTGAATGACAAACTCTTCCTTAGACCTCTCACCTCAACACCCACTGTGCCGTCATCATCATCATCATGAGAAAGAGGGTTTTAATCCTTGATTTGTAATAATTAACCCTTTTGCAGCATAGAACAGCTGGGCTCTCTGTTCTGTTCATTCCAGGTTTCCACATTGCTTTGGGGCAGCAGCTGGGTCATCCCAATTTTTATTTGTGGAAACCTTTCTTCCAGTCAGTGGGCACTGATTTGCTGCTCTGCTTGTGCTCAGCATATTAGGATAAGGCTGTTCAGTGTATTTGCACTGTTTTTTTGACATTAAGCATATGGCTTTTTTTTTTATTGGCAATTCCTTTGGTCTGTCAATCTGGAAGAGTTTCTAAGGCTCTACATTTTTTTTCCTTCATATAAATCCAATGGTTTGTAAAATTCTATTATCACATTCTTCCTAAATCAAAAAGAAATCAAGGAGAGATCAGTTCATATCTTCTATTTTTATCAAACTGTATCATTACCTACACAGCCAGAATTTGCAATGTATACTGGATACACATGTGTATGTTTGAGGCAAATCCTGGGGACCATTCCCAGGGAAAATTCCCACTGACGTCAATGTGAGTTTTGCCTGAGTCAAAATTTCACGAGTTGGCTCTTTGTTTTCAGAACGGGAATTATCGTTTTTCTGCTCTGAGCTCTCATTTGGCCTCAGAGTACCTTGGCTCACATGGTTTTCAATAAGTGTCTGGCAGCTGTACTGGCACACTTCCAGCATCCTGGGATTCATATTTATCCCTACATGGACATTTGGTCTTGAAGCCATCACAACTATTTCTAGCTTATTAAGTGTAGAACTCTTCCCATTTTCAGACAAAGAATTTATTCTGAATCATGCTCTTTTTACAGCTGAGTGGAATTGTCCCTTCACATCCATGTATGTCAAATATCTTTCAGGTCTGGACTGTAAAGAAATATTTTGTGCAAAATACTCATAAAAGGAATATATAGAAACTTGCATTCCAGGATGATCTGTGGTCTGTTCAGTCAAGGATAGGATGACTTGGCAGATTCAGCAAAGACAGATCAACTGATTTTCTAATCCTAATGTAGGTGTATGAAATGAAGTTAAAAGGGACATTGAAATCCCCTACCAGGAAAACTAAACCTAACTTGGCCAAATTTGCACAGAATATGCACTTAGAGCAAAACTGTCAGTAGGAAACAGTAAAATACAGTGCAGTGGTGTGCATTTATCTTCTCACACTGTTTCCATTCAAGTCAGTTTTCAGAAGTTGCTCACATCTCTGGAGGCTTCCTCTGGTGGCTCAGAATGCTTTGTTTAGCAGAAAACAAGATGAAAAGCAGGAAGGAAGCCAACTTAGATCTGCAGGTGCTCCCACAGTGTCATTAGATCTCTAAAGTCTAAAGATGCTTCTTACATCTGACCTCTGTACCTTATCTAAGGGAGCCTGATACAAAAAAAAGCAAATCAACAATGTGGTGAAAACTCATAGAACATAAAGATACAGGTGTTGACTGCAGCATCTTTAAACACAGTTGTCTCTGTCTTTCCTTTCCCCATCCTGCTTGCTACCATTGTTGCTGCTAATCAACTTAAGTAATGTCAAAGTTTACCTCTGACTCACTGTGTCTTGGAGTTCCATGTTCTGTCCAGAAGAGGAACACCAAGTAAATTAGTGGGATGGAGGAGCTTTCCTGTGAGGAAAGGCTGAAAGAACTGGTCTGGAGAAGAGAAGGCTTTGGGATGACCTAATTGTGGCCTTCCAATTCCTTAAGGGAGCCCACAAGAAAGATGGAGAGAGACTGTTTTCAAGGGCCTGGAGTGACAGGTCAAGGGGAATGGCTTCAGACTGATGGAGAGTAGGGTTAGATTGGAAAGTAGGAAAAAGTTTTCCCTTGTGAGGGTGATGAGACACTGCCATAGGTTGCCCAGAGAAGCTGTGGCTGCCCCATCCCTGCGAGTGTCCAAGGCCAGGTTGGATGGGGCTCTGAGAATCCTGGTGTAGATACTCAGAATTAAACAGCTAATGTGTGTCTCAAACACTGATAGCTGGATAGCCATGGAGCCAACCAAGGATTGTTGATACTAATAGACAAGGATTATTGCTACCAACACACCATAGTAAGATGTGACTGGAGCAAGGGGCCATGCAGAAGTAGGGCAGCACTTTTCTGGGACAAACATCCTTGATCTAATCCACAGAGACAACAAAAAAAGAGACAGTGCAAGTACAGGAGTGAGGCAAAGAAGTGAGCAGGGACCGTAGGGGAGGTCAAGACCACCCAAGACCCCTGAAGCCTATGCCCAATTTCCATAAGGGTCTGAAAGAACAGACTGTACAGGAGAACTAATTTAATTAGAAAATGAGAAACCCATTTTCAGTATGGAGAAACCTATCCACTAAAAGGTATCCACCCCAAAGCTGGGCAGCATCCCCCAGGACCCTGGACATCCCATCAACTGGACTGACACTGGAACTAGTAGCTCTAAATTCTTTCCTTATTTCCTTCTTTCCCTTTCTCTCTCTCTAATTCTTAGCTTCTTTTTATCTTCCTTTTCATCTTACCCCTTTATTCAAACCCCACAGCCATGTGCCTATATAGTAGTTCAGGGACTAACACACCAATTTCCATGCCAAGTGTGTAATTTACTATAAGACTTTCTGATGGTTTGCAGACCCTCTGACTTTCAACCATGAGCATTTACAAATCTCAGGTGCCTCCTTCCCCTTAATGGTGGAATGTTACACCTGGTCTAGTTGGAAGGTATCCCTGCTCACGTCAGGGGGCTGGAATGAGATGATCTTTAAGGTCCCTTCCAACCCAAACCATTCCATGATCCTATGATTTAAATTATGGTATGTCACATAACTTTTTAATGCATCAGGAAAATCTTGTGATCAATACAAGCAGTATGTTGGAGGTCTCACTGTGTTTATATTCTTATGTGCAACAGCAAACGGTGAAGGTTGTGTCTGAAGTAGTGAAAATGTTACAGATACAGAAAAGAAACAACACTTTTATCCTTCAGGGAAGATTGCTAAAGTTCCAAATAGCCTCCGTTCCACAGCTCATGAAGATTAAATTATTTTATATAAAATGGTTTTGATCTCTTCGTGGCTATTAGATTCATTAAAAAGTATTATTAAGCAAATTTTTGGATGGGGCTGGTAAGCAAATGCTTTAATCATAGATGATGGATGATATGACCAATGCTGTAGGAATAGCCTCTTTTATGGAAGACATCAAATCCAAATCCCAGCATCTGAACGAATTCAGAACTTTGTGGGAATGAGGAGATAACACAACACTTGTCCTTTATATGAGCTGCTCTCTTTAAGACCCCAGTAAATTTTTGCTGCCATGCTTAATTTAAGCTCCAGTTTGGAAAAGAAACGAAATGCAAGGAAACCTTGAAAGTTTCTTTATAAGGGAACCTGGACCAAATCTGACAGCCCAAGAGGGGTGAGATAGCCACAGCTCCACACCCCCAGGTCCAGCCTGTAGTGGAGCAAACCATGTATTCCCAGTAGACATGTACACAGAGCATACACACAGCACATAATGTGCATATATACGTGGACAGCACACAGGCAGCACAACAGTCTTATCCTGCTCCTTTCCCTTGCTGCTAGTGGGAATATATATATATATATATATATGCAGATAGGTACAATGCAGATCTTCCAGCAGCTAGGTTCACTCACCCTGCCCAGTAGCTGACCCTGGGCTCCAGTCTCCCCAGTTGCTGGCACTCAGAAGTACAAGCTCACCACACTACATCCCCTCTCCAGGTGCTCACACACACATATCTCCTCCTTCAGAGCTGACTGGGACTCCCCGGGTCCCCCTGGTCCCCCAGCAGCCAAACCACCCTAGTCTTGACCTTGAAGACACCCCCACACCCCAATACATCACACTACTAGAGACCCCCAGGACCCTGTGGTCTCTCTGGCAGTTGACTGTGGTTCTCCTGGTCTCTCTGATACCCATCTCCACCATGGTCTCACCCTTAGGGACGTAAAATTCCCTGACACTCAGGTACTTCACCTACTTGCTAACTACTCCAGCTTAGCTCTGAGATTGGCTCAGCTGGATAGAGCAGGGTGCTGATAATGCCAAGGCACCCTTCACCTTGAGTTAGACTCAAAGATCCTTGTAGGTCCCTTCCAACTCAGAATATTCTGTGATTCTTTGGTGGTGATCAGCTTGATCTCTACTAGCACTTTCATACTGAGCCTGCTCCAGGTGCTGTAGGCCAGACCACCAAACTGTTTACATATGACCAACACTTTTTATCAGCTTACCCATCCCTTTTTTCACAGTTGTTTCCCCTCCAGGTGATTTAAATCCCTTCCTTCCCCAACTTTGTCCCTTCCTCCAAGCATCCCATAGTAAGTCCTGTGCAATCCCTAATATGCTCTTCCCCTGCATCCTATAATATATCACATACCTCTAGGCAGCGATCCCCTTAGTCCAAAAGGTACTGTGGGGTTGAATCATCTCGATGACTTAGATTGTGAATAAGTGATCAGAACGCTTTTGGGTTTTCCCTTAATTATAATCACATGTTTGCTTGGGTTTTTTTCAGGAGCATCCCAGACCAGAGTATGAAACCAAACTGCTGCAGAAAAAGCTGAAAAATAAAAACATCACAATAGAAAATCCAAATGGGGTAAGATTCACCTTACTCTTTTCAATTATATTGGATTTGTGCTTTGCTGTGTTGTGATTCTATTTTTGTCTGTGTCTGATGTTTTACAAAATGGGCTTTCTGGTGCTCTTAAACAGCCTTGTAAGTTGCTGGCTGGTGCTCTGGTGTCATGCAGGGCTTTGAGGACAGGGCTTTGAGGTAATCACTTTGCTGGCTCTGCAAAGAAAAGCAATTTGTGTGGAAATAGGCCTGACAGGTGGCTCAGGATCTGATCTGTAGAGTAGTGAATGATTGCTGAGATAATCACCACAGAAGTTCTTACAGCAATAACCTAGAATGTCAGTATTTCTGCCAGGCTTTGTTTGCTGCTCCTTCAACTGTCATCAGGTGACTCAGAGGTGAGTCGGAGGTGTGGCTTGCTCATTTCCAGGGGATTGAGAAGGCTTTAAAATCATCTCTAGGGAACGCAGTGAACAGGAGTGGGCAAAAAGGGGCGTGGCACGTCAGTGAGGGTGTGGAATGGCAGTTTGCACAGGCAGGGCGTAAGCCTAGGTATTTTTGTGGGCTTTTTTTTTTTTTTAACTTTTCCCCACAACTCAAGGCAGTCATGCCTCCCAAAAAAATGAAAGCTGTTGCTCCTGTTACCAGTAGAGGTGTGTCAATACAAACAGAACCCNGTGTCAATACAGACAGAATTCTCTAAAAAGGATGCAGCCACTCAGGCCTCTGGCTGCATAGACTGTTTGAGCCTGGAACTGCTACCAGAGGACAATGTGAGAAGCACCTGCATGCGATGTGAGCAGGTGAACGATTTGCTGTGTCTGGTGGCAGAGCTAAAGGAAGAGGTGGAAAGGCCCAGAAGCATAAGGGAGAGCAAAAGGGAAATTGACTGGTGAAGTCATAGCCTTTAGACTCCTAAGGAAGCCCAGCAGG
>VWZD01003511.1:372003-389976 GCA_013396695.1 Sakesphorus luctuosus | reverse complement strand
TTACTGCCTGGCATCACTTCTAAGTCACAGTTCCAGATGTGCTCCTAGAAGCTCTCTTCCTCAGATTATAGAGAAGAGACACATGCAAGTCATTGCTTCTATTCACTAATAGCACAAACTTGTCAAATCAGGCACATCTCACATCATGGTCTTGCCCAAAACTTCTGTTTTGTTATTTTTAATGTACCCACATGAATCCAATCAGTGGCTCTTAAATATTTGGAAAAAAAGCTTATAAAATGATTAAGTGAAGGCAAAATGCCACAATATTAAAACTGTTTTGCATTTCTTTGGCTAAATCCCTGGGATTTTTTTTTTTCCCTCCAGGTGGCTTGTGGTGCAGACACAAAGGGGAACAAGCACTCTTAGCCAGATGGGTTCTTATGGAAAGCTAACTCCATTTTATGTGTTTTTCAATTACTCATGTAAAACATAACAAAACCCCCAAACATCTATCCTTTTCTTTAACATGTTATTACACTTTATTCTTACTCATCCTTCTACAATTCAGAATTGAATATTTCTGAAAGTTGTGAGAGGGAAGAAATTTAGAAAATATAAATACTTAAGCAGCTATTTAGACTACAACAGCATCATATAGGAGGTTATAAAGCAATTTAATGCAGAAAGGCACTGTTACCCATAAGATTGACTAGCAGGGTTTCCTATATAAAATTATAACCTGGTAGCAGTTGAGAGCCAACAACTGAGTAAAAGGGTTTGTTTTTTGTTTTGTTTTGTTTTGTTTTTTATATTATTGAATGATTTTTTTATTGGAACTACAGTGATGATTTGTCTAATGTTTGTACAGGCATGACTTCCACAGTAGTTGATTTGTGTTAATATGGATTTAGTTTTGTACATATAATAAATGCATAATTACTAGAAGCCAAACATTTGTTCATCGGTGTAGGAATACAATAATTTAAATTTAATTATATTGTACAGACTCTATTCCCCCCCCAAAGTCAATAGAGTCAGTAGTAGTTGAGTATGACAGTTGGGTATAGTTCTGTTATGTGAAAATAATAAGGATAAAAGTAACTCCTGCAGTTTGGAGAGGCTGAGAATCTCCGATCACAGTGCTTTCAATCACCATTTTGGAGACTCCACAGTACTGAACACCAGGCCCTTGATAATTCATTTACTTATAGTGGCACTGTCTAATGTGAACTGCACAGCAGTGTAAGCTTGACTGTTGGAACAAAATTTGCAATGTAGCTACAAAACAAATCTTTTACAAGTGGTCCATAGTGTTATCTTTACTAAATAGTATTCACCTATATCATTATTCTTTTGATCAGTCTTTCTATAGATTTAAAGTATTTTATTTTCTTTTTTTTAATATAATTCTCTTCAACTTCTTTCCTATTCTACTTCCTTTTCTTTGCTACAGCTTTACACCATTTGAGTTCTCGAACTCCTATAATTCTGTCCCTCTTGGAAAGATGAATAAATGTATGGGAAACATAACTACTAGCATGAAGTAAAGTCAGAAGAGATTATCATGATGAAACACCCAATGATTTAGATTCAGATATTGACTTTTTCACCCTTTGAGGTCCCGAACACATCCTAATCATCAAAAAACCCCTTAAGTTTACTAACTGTTTTCTCTTATAAAATGAAGATGCAAAATCCAACAATCCTGCTTTATACAGAGTAGCAAGTTCACTCCCTGACTTTTACTGGTTATTCCTTTTCTCTGTCTTCAAA
Source organism: Sakesphorus luctuosus (assembly GCA_013396695.1). Lineage (NCBI taxonomy): Eukaryota > Metazoa > Chordata > Aves > Passeriformes > Thamnophilidae > Sakesphorus > Sakesphorus luctuosus. The sequence continues at coordinate 388,260 of VWZD01003511.1, read as the reverse complement.
GACCTCAGTAGTCCTTTTTGCCACAGCACTGCACTAGAAGGTTTTGGGGACAATTATACCTGCACTCACTAATTCCTTGTCCAAGTCAATGTTCTTCTCGAACCTTCTAGTCTATATTTCTAAAAATGTATTATTTGTTTCTGCATTTTTTCCCTGCATTTGACTATATTATACAATACTTTTCCAAGTTGAGTTGTGTTCTTCTTTCCATTATATAGAATGAAGGCCACCCCTCCCACCTTTTTTTTCCGGTACAGAACAGAAATCATTAATGGATTACCTGAGAAATTAATCACGTCTATCTGTGTGGTTTTCTATATATAATTAAGAGGTAATCCTAGTATAGTCAGGAACAAGATCTTCAATATCTTTGTTAAATGAGATAAAACACATGTTTGGAATAAATAGTTCTGGTTCAATTATGAAAATATACAGTGCTTTCTGAGTTTTGGAAACAAATGTCCCTGTGTAATCATTATCCCACAGGGTGAACAGTAATGCCTAAGGGTTACCGCAAGGATTTAAAGCTGCTCACTAGAAGAGTCTGAGAGAGAGCTCAGGTCTCTTGATTTGTGTTTGCTGTGGAATATGTATAAACTACAAGGTATAGGTAATTATGCTGCTGTTAAAAGGACTAGCTGATATACAAGGTGAATATATGCTTTTTGAATTTATGATCAAACCTCTCTTACTTACAGTCCTAGAAATTAAATACATTCTTAGATAAGAAATCTCATCACACAGTTCAGTATGATCCTTGAAGTCTAACACATTAACAGGAGTTTTAGAACACTTGTATTGAACCCTTAGACTTTTCTCTTCTCTTCATGCAATTTATTCAGCTTGAAACAGTTTTTCTTAGTGTTTGCCTGCTGTTTTAAATGAAGTAGAAATGGAGAAAGGTAGGTGAAAAGATGGGGAAAGAGATAAATCCTTTCTCAGTGAGCTAAGCTCAGGGATGGTCACCCCACTGTGTAGCTGTGGAACTGTCTTATAGTACTGAGCATGTTCTCTGTCATACTAAACAGTGTATGACGCCCTTCCCCACCAAATCCACCCCTATATCATGTACATATTCATACTGAATATGCAAAATAAACATACAGCACTGTAGCCCTGGCCAGATTTGGGAAAGTAAGAGGAGGATATGCACTGAGGCAGACAACAAAGCTGACTGTGTCAGAAGTTCTCCAACACTACTAGGAAGAGCCTTTATGCAGGCTAAAGCTATTGTCCAGCAGGCAAACATGATAAGTTTGTCTCATGCTGGAGCTGTCAAAGTCAGAAAGCCTACTCCTGCAGTATGTTCCTCTTCCATCCAGCACTGCCAGAAACATCCCTTCCTCTCCATATTTTGTGACATATAGAGACCCAGTTATAAAAGGATGAAGGTAGAAGGGAAAAACAAGGCCAGCAACCTTATTCTAACCTTCTAGCAAGGATGTTTTCCACTGAGTATTTTGCTGATCTTAATACCATTGCAGTTAAAGCAAGGAAAACATTAGTCATCTGACTGCAAAAATATTTCATTCATCAGGTAAACTGTTAAGATAGGGAGGAAAGTTACTGGAACCTGTCACAGTAAATTATAAAACTACCTATTTCTTAATGACAGACAATATGAATTTCACATTTTAGCTACTTGGTTATTCTGCAACTCTTAAAGAATGTACAAGTGTATCCAATGTCATGCTGGTTATGAACTGTCAAAATATTGCTGCAGACCATTATAGCTTCTGCAGAATCCATGGAAAATTCTGTCATGAAGAAAAATTCTTCTGAGATTTGTTTCTTCAGGCAAAAATACAATTGATTTTTAAATAGTTTAGAGAAAAAATGCTACAAATACTTCTTGTTTCCAAATGCTCACAGCATGTTTCATAGAAATATAGTCTCGAATAAGGAAATAACACTTATTTAAGCAGCTTGTAAGGAACATTAGTCATGCTTCAATAAAATCTATGTTTGATCCTTATTAGTGCTCCAGTTAATTTTGAGGTCTTAATGAAATTCTTTGGTATGTAATATTAATTTTGAACTGAATTTTCAGAATTATGCAGTTTCACAATGTGAAAAAGTTGGCTTTGTAAAGGATTCACTCTGATTTTAGAGTTTGAAGTTCCACTTTTAGTATAATTTTAGCTAGCGTTTATTGACATGCTTGAAATTGCAATTGGTAGCCCTATAGATTATATCTGAGAAAGGGCCATGGTAAGACATTTTTATCCTTACAAAGATGTCAAATTTCAGTGGACTAATGGCAGAATGTGAGTTATTTTGAGTAATGGCATAAAATTCTTGTCCGTTTATATGTAGAGACAAATTGTTCTCATCATTTGAGAACACAACAGTAATTCTTTGCTGAAAAAAATTTCCTATATACCGCAAAAATTAAGTATGAAGTTTAGCATGCATGCCAATCTATGAAGGACTGAAATACCTGCAGTCTTGCGCCATTGTGGAAAAATGTTCTATTTATACTAGTATGTCATGTGGCATAACTGAGAAATGAAACACTGCTGCTCTTGAAAAAAAGAAAAAATTGTTAGATAAAAAAGATTATATGCACAAGTAAACAAAGTCATGAAAAGATAGTCTTTTACTGGAAATTTTTCAGTACTGCTATTGAGAGCTGTCCAACAGGGTTTGAAACTTTAAGTGAAACAGGGCTGACATGTCTACTTCCATCTCTTCCTGCATGCATTGTATGCCGCTCACTAGAGGCTAGTGAATGAAGCAAAATAATTTCTATGAGTGTTTGTCTGAGCTTGAATGAGTTTCTTCTCTTCTTATACTCTTTCTTAGGTTTCTTTCCAATAGAAGTATGTTTGCATTGAATGGAAATTTGAAGAATGTACAATTTAAGTTAGACTCTTGCAAGTTTTTATGTAAGTATGTTTTATATACCAAAATAGTAAACCACTTCAGAAAACACTGGACAGGCTTCCATGCAATACAAGCACAGCAGTGACTGACAGAATCAAGATGGACAGGCTGGTGAAAGTATGTGAAATGCCTGGAATTATGGGATTTATTTTCCCTCTTTGTACTTCACGAGTACAAAGAGGGAAAGTAAATCCCATAATTTCAGGCATGTTGCTTTAGGTAAGTTCAGTAGTAAATTCCTACTAGTCTTTCAGTCTGCCACCACTTCCCATGCTAATTTTTCTCTGTGACATCCTTAAATCCTTTGTCATTTACTGCACACTTTTCTTCTAATTAAAGAGTAATGCTTCTGTAGTCAGAGATCAGACACCACGGTGTGACTCTAGTGGCCAGTCATAAGCAAGCAACTTATCTCAGCTTCCTGAGACCTACTGTTGAAGATTCCTAATGAGCCATATATATTATTTCATAAACAATATTAGAAGTTACAGTGACAAATCTTTCCCATCCAGTTCTCAATCTTCTGTTCCCAAATCCTCTAAACAAAGGACAGTCTACCCTGCCTTTGCTGGGTGAGAAATAATAAGGTTACAGAAATCACTTTAACTAGATGGAGGAGGGCGGGTTCTAGGAACAGATGCCAGAGAGGGACTAGAAATAGGAGTTGTGATAAGCAAGAAAATACAAGTGATAGCCTTTAAAAGAAAGAAATATACAACACAGACTTGTTATGACAGAATTGAACTGGAAAAAAACATATGGTAGGTTGGAAATTAATGGGTGGCAATATGACATTGTTTTTTGTAAGATAATTTATTAAATATCATATCAAAAGATCAGTGTGATCAAGTGACATCTACTCCAGGGATGGTGTGATGTAGAGAAAAGTGTTTAAATTTGTTGCCTGCTATTTGTTCAATAAATCTAGTAGTATAAGTTTTGTCCTATTTATAAAGAAAATGTTAGTCTTATTCAAAGAGTAGTGACCTTTTATTCCTAAAAAATTTAATGTCTTTTCCTCTCAGATTTCTCCTATATATCTTTCACTAAAATCCATTTCAAGCTATTCTAAATACAACCATTTAATTACGTCTTCTTCGTACGTCTTCTTAATCCATGCCTTTGTTGCCTGTGTCTGATACTCCTGGATGAAGCTTTACCTGGCACAGTACAAATCTACTCATTCTCTAGCATTTTGGAGGACATATAACCTAAACTAATATATCAACTCTATACATATTTATCAAACAAACAAGAAATACTCATGTGATGAAGGCGTGGGGTTTACTCTTTGCCAACAATTTTACACAGCATATTACTGATGTCTTCTTTAATGGAGTTCAAGTCCCTCATTTGCTTAAGCCTATCAAAATAAATGATTGCTTAATTCTCTAGTTATTAGTCAGAGATCTATGACAAAACCCCTAGAGTGTTCTTTTTTACAACCTACATTATCTAATGTACTGATTGACATGGTGCTGGCTGGCTTTCTGATTCTACCCAAAATTAAGTCATAAACATCCTAGATTAATGCTGAAGTGTTACTAGAAGCAGTTTAAATTTATGTATTGTCTATTTTACCAAATAAGTTTCCCATTACACAGAATTTCCATCTGTTCTAAATCTTCTTTGATTCTTATTCTAATATTCACAAACCCACTTGCTAATTTTTAGAATACTCCAAAACCTATCTCAGAACTTTGAAATCAGCTCCCAGATTTTGAGTTGCAGACCTAAAAATCTCTTTTTCACATTTCCTTTTCTTATCTCCATGCAGAGGAAAATAACACAACAGAGTGCATTGAATTAAGACAATAAGTAAACTTTCAGGAATGCAGAGGTCACCATTCTGTTAGAATGTTACATAATTTCTCTGTAGACTGGAAGACAGTTAATATTAACATATCATCACAGTCTATTCAATAGTCTTTGCTATATTTTTACCACACAAATATTTGTATATACTTGCTGATCATTGATTTTCCAGTTTGTGAAGCCAGAATTCTGAGACCGCATATTTTTGAAAGCTCTCTTTTATCACACTGTAGCATAAAAATAATTTGGCTTTTATTCAACTCCTCCGCTAGAAGTTGCCTGCATTAACCTTCATTTCCCTGTTGCTTTCATGAGTCTGGCCACATCAAGAAAACAGGTAAAATCCTTCCCCAAGACAGTTGCAAGCATAGTGGTCACAGGTGGACAGTGGCAAGGAAATGACAGAAGAAGAGGATGCACCCTGTTGCTTGCCTCCATCATGTGAACTAATATCCCAAGAACTACTCCTATAACAATGTAGTTTCATGCATTCTCAATTCATGTAGCCACTTACCTTTTCTAGAGGTCTAGAGCAGAACGGATCTACTGTGAAGGATGACCTTTAGTAGCCAAAAAGACTTAAATTTAATCACTGTCTTTTTCTGTGTGGAATTCCAATATCCAAAGATTAATTTCAAATATTGGAAGCCAAATCTCTATTTATAATAATAATAAAAAAATTATATACTTTTAATTTTTTTTGTTCACATGATACCATGTTTAGAATGAAGAAAATATGGAAGATCAAGAGAAAAATTCTGCGTTGGCTGCACTGCTAAAGGATTTTGACTTCTCTGGTTAAGAAGGTCAAAGAAACCTGAATAAGCTTCAGTTTCACAGTCCATTACTGCTTACTACTATAGTGACTTTATAAGTGCAAGGCTGCATGTTTGTTTTGGGTTTTTTCTATCCTCAGGTGCATGTTCCAGCTAGGATTACAGTTTAGATGATATGACTTTATACAGAAGACTAGACAGAAGAATAGTAGTGGATTACTGTAGCCCTGGAGACCATATTTAGTTGTGGAATTTCTGGAAACAGAGGTGAAGGAGAGAACATGGACTACTATTTGGGTACTTAGGAGTATGTGCTTTGAGCTGCAAATTAAATTAGCTTTCTGTCCTCATTCTTGAGTTCAGAAGAGTTAATCTCGTTTCTGTTCTCTCATAAATTTATTTCTATGAAAGCAAGACAGGGTCACCTGTGCCAAATGATTAAAAAGTATGAAGAAGAATAGCTGTTCTTTTCGAGTGCTAAACAAGAAATATTAAATGAAACAGGCTTACCCTAAAACTTACTGTTTGTTTTCTGAAATCTCTGTATCAATTAAGAGGGTTTTCTTTTTTTTCCCCTTGAAACTTACTAGGTCTGCTTTTCTCTGGTTTCCTGTTATGTATGGCCAGGCTTTGCAAACAAAGATTTGGGAAGGGCTCTACCCACGTAGGTGCGTCCTTAGAGGCTGCGCAGTGGATTTTTTAGGTGAGGCACAGTGAGCACAGAACTGGCCCCACCCTTTAACTCCTAAGGTTCATCTGCCACGGCCGAGCAAGCTTGGACGGTGACAGTGAGGTCCTCAGGAGTAGAAGCTACAGCCCCCAGTATTGCCAGGAGGTCTCCCATCCAAGTACTAACCAGGGCTGACCCTGCGGAGCTTCCGAGATCTGACAGGATTGCATGTCAGGGAGGCATTTAACTGCCTTATTTTCCTGTTATAATTGCTAAGAATAATGATAGGAAGACAGAGAGGGAGAGAGAGGCTAACAATCAGTGTTGTATTCTTTTATCAAGTTAATGATAATATGCCAAAAAAACCCCAACTAAACACTTGCTCTAGAAGAAACTGTTGCTATTACAATGAACTACAAAATACTATTTATTTACATTGTGGTGTAATTAGAAGTTGCAACAGAGATCAGGGTGGGACTGCTGACTATCAGTTCAAGAAGATTACAAGATAAATTTAAAAAGAAAAATAAAGCAAAATAGTCAATATAGCAGTTGGAAAATGCTATGCTGACTGGGGTAGATACCATGCATAGAGAATCTACTTGGACAAGGGAGAGAGATCTCAGTAAAGCACAGTGGCACATGTGAACTTTCCATTCATTGGCAGATAGAAGTGTTATTGGGATGGGATCAATTCTTCCTGTTTAATGGAGGTAAAATCTGTCTGGAGATTGCATCAATTTGCTACATAAACAATGCAAAAAACTGCTGAAACAGTTTGGGAGCCACAGTAGACTGCACAGATGTAGGAAAATGGACAAACTGCATACAAAATTCCGTCTACTTTCCTGTATCAGAGGAGTTTGTTAACAACAGCATACTGAATCATTGTCCCCAAACTGGTAAACCCAGACTTCCTGGTCAGTTGAAAAATGTAGATTTGGCCATTCTGGCATCCAATTATGATGGAAGGTCATATTGTTATTCTGATACATCTCGTGATTCTCCTATCCTAAGCATCAATGAGGGAAGCAGTTGAGGATGAATAATCCAAATGGACAAATTAGGGACAAGGGGAATAGTTCTTTCATATTCATCAGGCTTTGACTGCATCATGGCCAGTGATGAACCGTGAAACCCAGCCTGCATTTATAGCTAGTTAATAGTGCTTTTATTTCATTGCCTGCCTGCTCAAATAAATGTTGGTTTAATACTTTTGTCTGCTGATTTAACTTGGAGAACAGAATGCAGAAGTAATCAAGTTAATTTAACCTTGGGATTATATTTGCACATGCTTATTTAGCTGGCAACCTTTCTCTGTATACATATAACCTCCATTTCCAATCTTTTTCTTGCCTAAGAATCTTAAACATCTTTGCTTCATGAATGTTTGATCTAGATAGTGAAGACATAGTTACCAGGCTGAGTAAAAGGCTGGAATAATTGTCTTTTCAGACAATTAGCCATCTCTGGGGGGGACAATTAACTTCTCTAGTTCCAGCATAAAATAGCCTGCTATCATATAGATTCATGATTTTGAAGTGCTTGGAGCACTTGATCTTGCAGGCTACTGTGTATAAACAACTCCCAATGACATCAGCAGGAACTGAAATACATTAGAGAGCTCAGAAATGCAGTATCTGGGATGGGATATGTTTGAGTTCTGAATGTTGAAATATGCAACCTGAGTACAGGAGTTCAATGCTCCACAGCTGGATTCATCCTGTACAGTGAGGATACATCCTCCTGTGAATCAGGTTAACCTCCATTATGAGTCACATAAGAAAGAAAACACACGATCATATACATCACTATGTGTGCCTTACATGTAATTTCATTCTTTTGACGATAGTTTATAATCTGTTTTACAGATCATGATTTACTGTAGTTTGCAAAATTGCAGTTTTATTAAACAAAGACAATACAACAACTGTTAATGTTTTAATGTTTCCTAGGCCAGATTTCTGAGAAACTTGGAAACACAGCTTTTCAAATGCAATAAAATCTACATAATCTTCTGTTAGCAAATCAAGCAGAGAGCACATGGATGAATTTTACTTTTCTCGAGTTCTTTTGCTAATGTTTTTTTCTAGTGCTTTTTTGCCGTCCTTCAAAAGTTGTCTGTACTGTTGGGGAAGGATAATTTATTATTGATACTTATTTTTTAAGCTCTCATACAAGAAAGCAACAGTTTATTTACAGGAAAGGAACCCAGATCCTGGTCACAATGACAGATTTCCCTTCTGTGTTGGCAGGTGCTGAAAAATTACAATACCTCATTTTCTGCTGAATTTTAGAATCCCAGAAAAGATGAATGTAGATTTTAAATGCTGGGGTTTTTTTATAAAAATCAGAATATCTGAAACTTAAATCCCAAATTTATTGTAGCTTATTCCTGTGTTTCACAACATGTCTGAAATAGTTCAAAAAATTATGTGAAGCATGCAATAATAACTCTCAAGTTATTAATGACTCATTGTTTGTTATCCATTGTACAAATGTTGCTTGTTTTCTGTTACTCAGTTATATGATTTTATGATCTATTGTATGCTATTGTCCTTCTTACAGTGTGTTGGTCTGGACAACTTTTACCAAGTATTAAAAACAGCTGCCACTAAAACTAGAATTGAGTACTTGCTTTATCTTCTCAGTAAATCTGCCAATCTGCACAATCCAATGACAAGGAGAAAGTGATATATAATATGATACTTTCTCAGGTAGTATTTTGCTATTGGGATATTTATGTTTTAAACACAAATCTCATTCTTGTCAGTACTATATCACCAACCATAATGAACTCTCAAAAGCAATCTAAAAGCCTGTATTATGGAAAAGAATAAGAAAACCAAGAAACATATACTGACACCCAAGTTTATTTATCAGCACGCCTAATCAGACCTAAAACACAGAGTCATGATGAGCATTTCCTCATCTGCAAATATTGGGAAGAGAACTGCCTCCGACATACATCCTTTGTGGGTCCTCTCTATGTGGCTGGTGAAAAGGTCTTGGAGCAGTATGAGCTTGCCCAGGCCTGGATAGAGAGGACAGAGTTCTCTGGGCCTTCAGAAATGTTCCACTCTCACTTGTCATGAATACCACAGCTAATGGCCATACAGCTTCATGCATCACTTGTAAGGCCCAAAGGAGACAAAATTTCTGGCTTTAGAGAAGTTGCTGACTACAGTGATACTGACAAAAAAATCTCTTGATTCTTAGGGTCAACATAAAAACCAAAACTTGGAAATCTTAGAGAGAAAGGAGGGAAAGAAAGGAGAAACAAACTTCTGAGTACAAAACTCCCAGAGTAATACATCTGGGACTATATTGCTCTTTGTTCTGTAACATTAAGGCAAACAGGACTGTACCTGTCTGGTGCAAAAAGTTTCTCTGTTACTCCAATTCCAATGACGATATCTCTAGAGAAAAACAAGCATGCCACTTGAGTGATCTCCGATCACTCCAGGTGTTTTTTAGCTTCTCAAGCTCGCACAAAAATAATAGAATAAACAAACAATCCTTTATCATTATCTAAATAATATTTATGCTTCTTTTCCTATACAGCACATAAAGAAAGGCATCAAGAAGAAGATCAGGTGGAGAGAGAACATTAAATTGTTGCAAAAATAATTAATAAACTCTCTAAAATCCATTCAGTCACTCTTTATCTATTCTCTAATCCTGAAAATTATTGTAGTTTTTAATTTCAAATATTGTCATGTGAGAATGTCCAGTTGGGCTTTTATTTCCATAAGCAATTTTTGTTCCATGATAAGGTAGTAAATAAACAAGTACTATAAATTTCCAACAAGTATATATCTGATATTTTAAACAGGCTCAAGTAGCACTTACTGGGAATAATCAAATTCCTTTGACAATTAGACCTAGAAATCAGTGCATTTTGGACTATTTTTAGTACACCTTGAGTAGTGGAATAAAACATTAGACTCAAGACCCAAGTGATTCTAGTCTACTGTGAAGTATAATAATTATCCCAAAATACCTAGAGCAGATTATTGTCATTATAATTTAGAATTAATGCAGAAAAACAATGGAGTCTCACTAGACTCCTTTGATAAGGGTTTGACATTACAATCAGAAAGTTAAATCTGGAAATCCACATTAATTTTGCAATAAAGTGTAAAGGCTTCATTCATTGTCACTTCTCCCTTTGTCTTTCTCTTGATGTTAGCTTAGTTGTGATTTTTGCTAAACAGAAAAGCTTCTGTTCTGGGCAATCACACAGGAAGAAGTTAGTTGATAACTGGGGAAGAATCTGAAGTCTTGCACAGCCCTTTATGGAAGAATAGCTCAGATATGATTGTATTGCCGTTGGTTTTTAGTTAAAAAATAATGTTTTCATCAATGCAAATGTAGGTAGCAAGCTCTTCCAGAACAGAATATTTTGTGGGTCATTTTGTTTATTGCCTTTGGCTAAAATTTTACATAAAAACACTGGAGTTCTATCTTCAATATAATACAAAAAGAAATAACATCAACTAACATTGTTTAGCTCTTCTCTGCAGGCCTGCCAATAACATTTACAAGGTCTTATTTGTTGCTGCAAGTGGATCCTTAGAACTGGTCAAGGTGGTCACCTCTTTACACATGCCACAAAAGACAGAAGCACAATCCTGTTGTGATATACTAAGAGTAAAATATTTGTATAGTTGTTACCTGTATTTCATAGCAACCATACCAATTTGCATGCACATACTTTGCTACAGGTTATAATTCTGAACTACTGATAGAATTAATCAGTCGTTCATTCTTAATGTAAGGAAATAAAACTTTCTGAGGCTAGACTTGCTGAAAGAAAACCTTTCCTGGAATTAGATACATGGACTCTTAAGAATGAGTCAGAGATTTTGTCACTGGAGAAGTATTTGGATGGGTCACTACAGATACAGAATTTTGTCATGCATTATGAAGTCTTGAAGCAGTGTTTTGGGATTTAATATATATTACTGAGGAAAATGACAGGTGTCTTTAGAAAAAGCTATTATATTGATACAAAATTCTTTATAAAGTTGTGAAACAAGAGCATGAGGGACACGTTTACAGCAAATCATACATTCATATTTTTCATCAAGGCACACATAACTTTTTTTCTTCTATATGGTGGGAGAATTCTTTTGCACTTTTTATATCTTTAAACTGGTCTTTTCAAATTATTTGTTTCCAAATGGTAGATATTACAGTTCACAAGGAAGACTCATGTATGAGTAAGCAGTGGAAATTATTAGAAAAAGGATTAACATGTTGCTGACTGAGCAGATACTAATTCTGTGAAGGGAAAATGAACATAAATATCTGTTCCTCATATTTTTATAAAAAGACAGTCTATTACAAATCTCCAAACACTACAGCAAGAAATTATTATCAGATTTCCTGACTATAGCCATCTGAACTACATAGATTTCCCTAGCTTAACTTGGTGAAAACATACACCCATTCATCCATGTCAACATTGCTGCTACTTTGGTTAGACAATGATGTTATATCTCTACTAAATTTTATTTTATTCATTAATGAGTGATTGTACAGAAAGGTAGACTGTGTATACGTGTTTGTAGTCATCATTTCAGCAAGGTCATATATATATAGAACTTGAAGAACACAGTTTTCATTGAAATAAGTACGTTTAGGCAGTCTCACTGAGGTTTAGTACAGATCCATGAACTTAGAAAATGCCTGCACTGTAACAATGCTGTCCTGCACTTTTTTGTTCAGGGGAGTGGGGAGTTGCAAGTTGAAGTTTTGCTGTCTAGAGCAATGGTTTTACACTTTGTAAAAACTATTAGGAAAATGAATCTTGCAAGAAAAACTTCAAGGAGAACATACTTGATTCTGCTATTTACAAGTCCTTGTAGGATCAAGTCCATAGGTGACTAATAGAAATATATTTTTGATATTTGCATTTTTAAAATTATTTATNCATATATATACATTCCTATATATATACATGGGAATCTTCAGATAAAAAATTGTTTCTGGGCTGAATATTGGGAACTGGAATGTAGTACAACCTGGAGACTTTTCGCTGTAGTTTGTGAACCCTAGTCTGCAAATTTTGAAGCAGAACGAACTTGGAATCAAGAAGAAGGTCTTTATGGAAGCTTCTGAACTGAGGGGCATTCATAATCTGTGGTCAGCCCCATGAAATTCATCTATGGTCAAGGACCTCCTGACTGTACTTCAGTCTTTTCCTGCAGGCCCTCTTTCATCTCAAGGTAAGCTAAAGACTGGGGCAAGTATTGCCTATCTCGTCCTGACATGCAGTTTGGACTCGTGTGTTTGGTTGGGCTGGCAAAATGCCAAGTACCCAACACAGAGTGAGACTCCTCCCTGCCCTGCTGAGAAAAGGGAGAAAAAAACCCCCAAAACTTAAAATGGCAAGGTTTTTATATTTACACAGAAAAGGGAAAATTAAAACTACAATATAACACATATATACAAAGGTAAGAAGAAACAGCAATAACTCCCCACTCGCTACTGAACACAAATTACACTATTTTAACCACAAATCACCCAAGAGAATTCAACTTTCTGAGGGACAGACCCAAGAAGAGAGAAAACTAAGAATAAACGTTTTCCTTTCCTAAGATAACATAGTGGTGAGGTGGCTGTGAGGCCTAATCTCAGCAGAGCAGAAGCAGCGTGCTGTCTCTACCCCAGCCATGATGGCGTCTGAGCTAGGCACCTCCCTACACTGTATTTATATTTGAGATGATNTTTTTTGCTCAGGGGAGTGGGGAGTTGCAAGTTGAAGTTTTGCTGTCTAGAGCAATGGTTTTACACTTTGTAAAAACTATTAGGAAAATGAATCTTGCAAGAAAAACTTCAAGGAGAACATACTTGATTCTGCTATTTACAAGTCCTTGTAGGATCAAGTCCATAGGTGACTAATAGAAATATATTTTTGATATTTGCATTTTTAAAATTATTTATGAAGACATTATGAGCAGAGTCTGATTTCCCTACCACCGTCATTTTATGCATATACACTCAAAATTGAAACTCTAAACAAAACACAAGGAAAGAGGAGTAATGTTTGAACTAAATAGCAAAGTTTCATTATTCTTAATGTTACATGCAGTTTGTACTCTATGTATAGTCAATTTCAATCTAATTGTCTTGTAATGCCATAGGGGTACTGTTGTATTGCATGCCATATTCCTCCGATTCCAGAACAGAGGCTCAGTTTACTTCTGAAGATGAAGAATGAAAAGCCTATCAGCCCTTTATGATATCAAAAGTACTGCCAGGAGGTAGTCCACTAGTATTCAGTCATGAGACGCTCCCTACTGGGCTGTGTATATATATATANTCCTGACATGCAGTTTGGACTCGTGTGTTTGGTTGGGCTGGCAAAATGCCAAGTACCCAACACAGAGTGAGACTCCTCCCTGCCCTGCTGAGAAAAGGGAGAAAAAAACCCCCAAAACTTAAAATGGCAAGGTTTTTATATTTACACAGAAAAGGGAAAATTAAAACTACAATATAACACATATATACAAAGGTAAGAAGAAACAGCAATAACTCCCCACTCGCTACTGAACACAAATTACACTATTTTAACCACAAATCACCCAAGAGAATTCAACTTTCTGAGGGACAGACCCAAGAAGAGAGAAAACTAAGAATAAACGTTTTCCTTTCCTAAGATAACATAGTGGTGAGGTGGCTGTGAGGCCTAATCTCAGCAGAGCAGAAGCAGCGTGCTGTCTCTACCCCAGCCATGATGGCGTCTGAGCTAGGCACCTCCCTACACTGTATTTATATTTGAGATGATGTCAGAATACGGTATGGAATACCATGGCCAGTAGAACTCAGTGTCAGCTGGTGTCAGCTGGTCTGACCCAGCTCAAGTCAGCTGATAATCCAAGGCCTTCTCTAAAAACTAAAGCCTAAATTTAGGCCTACACCTACTTAAACCCAGGACAACTCAGTAAAAAACTGTGTGATAGTTTTGATCAAGGCTTTTCCCAGTAACTAGTGGTAACTAAGGAAATGCCCATTTCCCAGGTATTCAACACTGTTTTTTTACGTAACAAGGGAGTATACATAAGAGAGAGATAGGAAGTTTTTTCTTTTTTTCTTCCGACAAGGTTTGGGAGCGACGAGTCTCTGTGTTGGTCTCACTTATCAGAGCTTAAGGCCTGTTGCAGGGACTGCCATTTGTCTGCCAGGTGGTAGATCAGAGAGTTCTGGGTTTTGTCCCTCTTTTGTCCCTGTTTCTCCCTCTTTTTTCCCTTTTCCCTTCAGGAGCTACCTACTGTATGTACAAATTATATATATAACTGTAAATATCTGAAAATATATATATATATTCTGATATGATTCAGTTTCGTTCAGGCTTCTTTCAGGCTTTCAGTGGTTCAGTTCAGTTTTTTCCCTCTCCCTTAATAAGAGAGCTAGAAGGGAGAAAAGCAGCTAGGGCTTGGCAAAGAAGGAAGCCAAACAAATACAAACTGAAATTCAGTCCTGGAGCTGGGAGACAGTCCTGTGAAGCAGCCTGTGAAAATAATATAGTTATACAGTTATTATACTTCTATGACAGCTGGTTTATAAAGTCTGAGCACACATTACCGATAGGTATTTCTCCCACCATTTCCAAATTCACTGTTTCTTCAGTCCACTGAAACAGTAGGTTCTGCTTCAGTGTTCAGAACTGGATCCAATGTATTGCAGAATATAAAGTGGTCAGATGTGGATGTTGCCTTTTTCTGATACAAGCAAATCACTGCAGCATTGCACAGCTGTTACCACATAGCCTGTGAAAGCAAGTTATAGTCAATTTAGCCTTCTTTATGCAGTAAAATTGCAAATGGAATTTAGCATTCTGAAATAAGATCCTTGAAAATAAGTGGTTTGATATATGAACCAAGACGCAAAGCTTGATTTTTTTTTTCTGCTATCTGGAAGAGAACGGTTGGAAATCCTTTGTTTGGACATGTAGGCTTAGCAAATTGGCAATAACTGATGAAGAATAAAGGTGCACAGAAAGTAGTTCTACAATGACCTGTACTATCATGGTTTCATTTTAATAGTAATCAACAAATACAAATATAAAGTAGACTTTTGCAAGGGAAAATTTTCAGCAGTGTTGTAGCTTTTATTTTGTTTGCAAATACTCAGAGCTAGTCAAAACTTCACCAAGATAAATTTCTAGTATTTCACTTTTATGTAAGGACTTAAACAAAATATATGCCTAACTGCTAGAGGGTTGAGTTTACCTGAAAGAAAGGATCCCAGCTGATATTCTAATACTGCTTTTATTATTTTCTAAAGAAATGCACTTTCTTGAATTTCTGAAATTGCTATTTATTTATTTATGGGGAAATTTGTTCGTTTGTTTTACATTTCAGCTGAGTGAGAAAGCTTCATTTATCCCAGGAAGATAAAGAGCTGGACTAACATCATTTCATCACTGGGAAAGTATTTACTCTCCTTCAGTGATCTGTATCAGCCCTTTCCTTTTTACTGTAGTAGTAGTTGCTACCAATATGGACATGTGATTTTTCTGAGATCATTCACCTGAGACAACAAAGCAGACATCTGACTAATGCGGTAGAAGTCTTCGTTCCAGGGTTGGGTTTTTTCCATCACAAAAATTTATTGTAGGTTCTTCTGTTTGAAGATTCATTATCTAGAAGTGCCTTCTGCTGTTGTGGTGGATGTCTCTGCTCCTGTGTCTGAGTTACCCAATAGGAGATCTTAGAATCATAGAATCATAGAATCATAGAATCGATTGGGTTGGAAAAGACCTCCGAGATCATCAAGTCCAACCCTTGGTCCAACTCCAGTCCATTAACTAGATCATGGCACTCAGTGCCACATCCAATCTGCGTTTAAAAATCTCCAGGGATGGTGAATCCACCCCCTCTATGGGCAGCCCATTCCAATGCCTGATGACTCTCTCTGTGAAGAATTTTTTTCTGATCTCCAACTTAAATTTCCCCTGGCGGAGCTTGAGCCCGTGACCCCTTGTCCTATTGCTGAGTGCCTGGGAGAAGAGACCAACCCCTGCCTGGCTAGAACTTCCCTTCAGGTAGTTCTAGACAGTGATGAGGTCACCTCTAAGCCTCCTCTTCTCCAGGCTAAACA
>VWZD01003511.1:345540-359913 GCA_013396695.1 Sakesphorus luctuosus | reverse complement strand
ATAGGAGGGAGTCCTAAAATATAAATAAATGAGTGAAGAAGCATATTCTTTCACTTGTTTTAAATGTCAACTGCCACTTGATATGCTCACTTCTAGACATTTTGCTATATGGAGACTAAGAACAATAGTTCTCTGTTCACATTCTTTCTGTCATTTTTGCTTTTTTCCATACCATTGTTCAGTTGTCATTTTCTCAGGCTGGAAAAGCCTGGTTTACTTCATCATTCCTCACAAGGAATGTGGGAGAAATTACCCTCTCCTACCAATCTCAGATTTTGTAAATACATCTAAGAATGATAAGACAGATTTACCTCCCTCCTGACTATTAGATTTTTTCCTTCATTAGTTGCAAGTCTTGCATATAGATGAAATATGTCATGCCTGTCACTCATTCATCAATGGTAAATGACACGTGGAAGACTCAAAATAGGCTTTAAAAAGCTGGCATTTCCTTCTACTAGGCTATATGATCAAAGCTACCAACACTATGTGTAGAATTTCTCTTACTTTGTGGCCAGTGGCAAATGAGAAAGAGCAGAAATAATTTTTCTAAAGTTATTTATGCAGAATAATTTATTGAGTTCTTGGAAACATCTAGTAAGCCCAGGCAAACATTTCATAGAACCATACAATCACAGGATTCTATGAGTTTGTGTTGGAAAGGACCTACCTGATCTTAAAAATCATCTAGTTCCAGGCCTCATTCCATGGGCAGGGATTGCATTCACAAAATCAAGTTGCTCAAAACCCCATCAAACACTTTCAGGTCTGGGCCATGTCTTCTCTGGGTGACCTATTCCAGTGTCTTACCACCTTCACAGTGAAGAAATTTCCAATAGTTAATCTAAACTTACTCTCCTTCACCTTAAACCCCTTGCCCTGTGACTATATGCCCTTGTCAGAAATCTGTCTCCAACTTTCTTGTAGGCTCCTTTTAGGTATTGGAAGGCTTCTCTTCCCTAGGTTCCCAGTCCTTCTGATATTGAGGGCCCAAGAGCTCAATGCAGCTTCTTTCATTCACAGTGTGCTCTGGCAGCCAGGAGAGCCAGCCATGTCCTGGTGTGCATCAGGCACAGCATCGCCAGCTGGAGGCCATTGCTCTGCACTGGTGAGGCCTCACCTTGAGTACTGTGTCCAGTTTTCGGCACCAAAATAGAAGATAGATATAAAGCTGTTAGTGTCCAAAGGAGGGCTATAAATATGGTGAAAGTTTTAAAGGGAAAGCCCTGCGAGGAGCAGCTGAGGTCACTTGTCTTGTTTAGCATAGACAAGAGACAGAGCAGACCACATCATGGTGTACAGCTACCTTACATGGGCAAGTGGAGTGACAGATGAACAGTGATGGGACCCAAGAAAACAGTAAGAAGCTGTGTCAGGGGAGATTTAGGTCTTTTCACCTAGAGGGTAGTTGGGTACTGGTGCAGGCTTCTCAGGGAAGTGGTTGCAGCACCAAGGCTATCAGAGTTTAAGAAGTATTTGGACAATGCTGTCAGGCAGAGTGATGTAAACATTAAAGAGTTTTATTGTGGGAACAGTACACATCTGCAAGAACTCACAGCTGGGGTGCCAGAAACAACCCCAGAGCTTCTTGATCAATGCATATCAAAGAGCCTAGGCATGTGCAGTGCTGCACTCTGACCTGAGTGATAACTCCCCTCACATTTCCAAACAGATTTTTATCATTAGTTCAGTGTGATGAAACTTAAATGTAGTACACTATATTGGTTTTAATGGTATCACAATTACTTTGCGAGTTTTAAAGTCAGGTATATGGAATAATCTGAGGAAATAAAGACATCATTCTTGTTAAAACCAAGTCATAGAGATTCAATGTTGAATTTACATGAAACTTGAAGACTTATTGTCTTATATACTTATATACCATCATACTAAAATAATGTATTGCTTATATTGCACACTAGTTGCACTGGAATCTTTTTTAATTAGTATTTCTGAAGGGATTTGAGCAGTCATTTTCAGAATATGATACATTATAACTAGTGGCATCATAAGAATGGGAAAACAAGGATTCTGGGTTCCTCTTGGCCTATTCTATGACTCTTTCTCAAAAAGAATTCAACCACTGTCTGATGATCACCTATACTGGAATTTTAAATATTTAGATATCCACCCCTATTATCTTCAGTTAAGGAACAGGCAGCTGAACATTACAGAACAAGCTTCAAACAACAGAAGTGGGAGAAGTCAAAAAAAAAAACATTCCAGCTAGTAGATCTTACAGGTCAGCCGAAGTTTATTAAAATATACAGCCAAGAGAAGTGGGCAAACTGAAATCTTCAAATTACTGTGGAAAAAAAAATAAAAGCAACTGATGCTTGTTGAGATAAACTTAGTCCCACAAAAAGAAGCATAAGAAAACTATGTTTTTATTGTGTCTAACAATATGTGAAATTCATTGAAAATTCTTACATTGGATATCACTTTTTGTTTTTAATGGATATCACATGGATTTTTTTTTGAAGATTAAGTTAATTTCTCCAAATACTAAAAGCAGCCACCTCTGTAAGCTACAGTAGTAAAAAAAAAATAAACACGGGAAAACTGGTCTTGTGTATGCTGTGAAAGGGAGTATATAATATTTATTCTAAGAAAAAAATATTCATTTCATAGTCAGGAAAATAAAAGAAAAAAATCCAGTGAGAGGGGATGAGAGGGAAGGAGAGTATTTTTGATCCCATAAGGCTCTGTAGCCATTGGTGATGCTTCCAGGTGGCAGATGTTGTGAGTGTCATGCAGAGCACCATAAATATTGACTTTATATATATGTATAGAACACTACTCATGAACACAAAGGTTGTATTAAAAACGTTTTGAAGTTTAATGAAGCTATTTTATGATTTTGAAAAGCAGAAATGAATTCAGGAAAGAGTATTAACAGTAGTGATCTGGGTCCTGGAAAAAACATCATATTGTAAACTAATGAGTGGAACGCTATGCTCAGCCTGCATAATTTTTCTTATAAAAGAGTAGGGGACAGCTAGCGATGTAAACATGCACACTAGAAAGAGGTTTCTGACACTGCTCTTCAAGTGGAAATTAAATGGTATAGGAAGACAAAGTGAAGGCAGGTCAGCTAAATCCAAAAATGAGCATAGTGGGGCTTTTGTGTTTGTTTCATATGTTAAGTATGGCAGTTAAAATATGACATAAAAGTCTTGAACTCAATCAAAATTTTAGCCCATTTATTTTTAGATTTACATGACTTTTTACTTGTTTCTGGGAAATTACCTTATTTTTCAGTAAAAGGAGATTGTGAATTTCATGTTTTGAATGCAATTTTTTCCGAATAGGCTATAAACACCTCACATGACTGAAATACATATGTGAGTAAAAAAGTGCACTTAGATTTCAAGCTTATACAGAAGAAAAAGGACTAAACAGATGTTTTTGTTTTTTGATAAGATTCCTCTCTTAATTACAACATAAAATTCAACATCATCTTTTTGTCACCAGCTTTGTAATATCTAAAAAATTCTTATTATACGTACAACCTTTTTCTTTTTTCCTAAACTGAAACCATAATGGAAGCAAGATTTTTTTTTTAGTATGACCCCAACATGTGACTCCAAAAAGAGTCAAATTAAAATGCAGTAGACCACTAGATCACAGGGTCACAATTCATGAAAAGGGAGACCCCATTACTATAGAGCACCCTGTGGGTGATAACAAATCTTAGACATGTAGGTCTTTTCCTGCATGCAGTGAAAAGGTGGAGCCCTTATAATTTAAAGGCAGGTAACTGAATGGCTAGGTTTTGATTTGTTTGTGCTTTACATAATTGACATTTATTTATCTGGTTCTCAGTCATGGACTTTAAAACACTTTGGATGACTTCCAGTCATGAAAATTCTTCCATTGGTGTTCCTTATATTTAGGAGTCATGCCTAATTTGGCTTTGAGAATGTACAATTCCAACATCTTAAAACGGTTCTAGGAAACTTTTTTTTCCTTTCTATTAAGTTTAAACTAATATCCATATTTTGGTTTTGAGGGAATTTATTTCAGATGAGTAAACACAACTTATCAAAAAATTAGGTCATGCTCATTGCTTAGGTACAGAAATGCAAAGTGTTATTATCAGTAGGATTGTTCTAATGTATTTTTCATGGACCAGTTATATTTCTGAATGAAAAACTTTTATGATTCTCATCTCTTTGACTTCTAGCTCTTATACTACACAGATTAGAAGGTTCTGTATCTTTCATTCAGGCAGTTTTCTCATTGTTGCTTCTCTGAACTTTACAAGTTTAATATTGTTCAGTATTCTGAATTAAAACGACCTTTGATTAGTTACCATTACAGTATTCTCCATTCAGTTTCAATAACAATGAAATGAGAGTCATGAATGTGAAAAGGTACCTTTACCAGTTACAGTGTAATGCAGTCTATCAGACTGCAGTTAGCCAAAGTTCAGTTATATCCTCTGGAGTTTAATTATTCTGTTCAGTCTGTAACAACAGGGCAAATGAAGTGAATACCAGAAAACATGCATTTTTGAGACCTGTAATGTTTAAAATCACTTGACAGATGAGGGACTCTTCATAAATTGTCTGAAATTCTCCAGGCTATGATACATATTTCATAAAAAAAAAAAAAAAAAACCAAAACAAAACCAAAACATCGTTTCAAATCTATTTAGTACTCCAGTGACACCTTGTTTAGGAAATTAAATATGAAACAGTTAAGAAAACAACATTTCTTTAAAAACTGCCATTTTCTTATGTAAATCAGTTTAAAAATAATGGTATAATATTGATTTATATCAAAATGCTCAAACAACTGCCAGAAAGTAAAATCTAAAACCAATATCTAAGGAATGGGACAAAGAAATAAAGTTCAGACTTTGCTCCATCCTGTGACATAACCGAGGAATAAGGCTATATCAGGGTTACTTATCCTGAAACAATTTAGTGGTTAACATCTGATAAAAACAAACAGAAAAACCCCTATCAAGCAAAAAGAAACAAACAAATAAACAACAAAACCTAAGCACTTTCTCCCCTATACTAAAGTAAACCAACCATGTGGTCTATTTTTGTATTTTCAGTAATTTCATGGGACAAGATCCAGAATATTGAAATTCAAATTTAGAAACATACTGAGTACAACCTGGAAATTCTACCTTCCAGCACCATCTAAATATTGGTATGTGTCTCCTGAGCGCTGTGATAGATGATGTCCACATGGATGGATACTGACTGGCTCCTGATGTGTGGACCACAGAGTATGACTGAACAAACATGTCTTGACAAAAGCAATGAAAATGATGGTGAATTGGACCTCTTCTTCTATCTGTACTTCTATTAATTTCTTTGATGTGAATACACAGATTGCTCTAGGGCCCACATTTATTTATCCATCTCTGAACTTGGCAACCTTTAACACTCTTATCATGCATGGTTTCCTTTGGTCAATGACTTGCTCATAGTAGCATGATTTTTCTCCCTCTAGTTGTTGCACTAAATAAGATAATTTTTATTTTTTAGGCATCAGTTTTTCTGACTTCAGGGTATAGTTATCTGAGTTTCATTACTTGTATTGATCTACCAAAAGGGGAAGTTTTTTTCAAAATTTGTTTTGTTAATAGTTGGTTTGTGCCCTGAGTTTGAAGATTTCTCCATATATTTTTATCTTATTGCAAATGCATATGTTGTCATTACAGAATAGCAGAATATGCTGAGTTGGAAGGAATCCACAAGGTCCAACTCTTAGCCCTGCACAGGACTGCCCCTGAGAGTCACACCATGAGCCCGAGAGTATTGTCCAAATGCTTCTTGAACTCTGCCGGGCTTGGTCCTGTGACCATGTTCTTGGAGAGCCTGTTCCAGTGCCCAAGCACCCTCTCGGTGAAGAATTTTTTTCTAATATCGAATCTAACCCATCCCTGACAACTTCAGGCCATTCCCTCAGGTTCTGCCACTGGTCACCACAGAGAAGAGATCAGTGCCTGCCCCTCCCCTTCCCCTTTAATAGGAAGTTGTAGACCAATGAATTCTCCTTTCAGTCTTGTCTTCTCCAGGCTGAACAGATCAAGAGCCCTTAGCTGCTCCTCATACAGCTTCCTCTCAAGGCTGTTCACCATTTTCATTGCCCTCCTTTGGACACTCTCCAGTAACTTAATATCTTTCTTATATTGTGGTGCCCAAAATCACACACAATATTCAAGGTGAGGGCACCTCAGTGAGAGTGGAGAGGGACAGTCCCTGCCCTCAGCTGGCTAGTGATGCTTTGCCTGATGTCCCCCAGGACACGGTTGGCCCTCCTGGCTGCCAGAGCAATGCTGACTCATATTCATCTTGCCATCGACCAGTACCCCCAAGTCCCTTTCCATGGCACTGCTTTCCAGCATCTCATTCCGCAGTCTGTACGTACATCCAGGGTTGCCCCATCCCAAGTGCAGAACCTAGCACTTCCCTTTGTTGAACTTCATCTTGGTGGTGGTTTCCCGGCCCTCTAATTTGTTGAGGTCTCTCTGCAGGGCCTCTCTGCCTTTGAGGGAGTCAACAGCTCCTCTCATTTGTGTCATCTGCAAACTAGTTTAGTATCCCTTCCAGTCCTGCATCCAAGTCATTTGTGAAGATACTAATTTTAGTGATGAAGTCTAGTTGCAGTGCATTCTTCACATTAATTATAATTTTTAAAAATCAATGAATATGCCTTTTTTTCATAGAATCACAGAATCAAGTAGCTTGGAAAAGACCTCTGGGACTATCGAGTCCAACCTTTGACCTAACACCACCTTATCTACTAGTACAGTCTCTTCTTAATTACCTCAGGGACAGTGATTTCACCACCTCCCTGGGCAGCCCATTCCAATGCCCAATCACTCACTCTGTAAAGAGCTTCTTCCTAATGTCCAGCCTGAACCTCCCTTTCTTAAGACAGTGTCCTCTTGTCCTACTGCTATTTGCTTGGGAGAAGAGATTGATATCCACCTCTCTACAACCTCCTTTCAGGTAATTGTAGAGATTATTATAAGATCTCCCCTGAGCCTTCTCCTCTCTAGGCTGAACAACTCCTGCTCCCTTACCTGTTTCTCACAGGACTTGTGCTTCAGACTCTTCACCATCCTTGCCGCCCTTCTTTGGGCACAATACCTCAATATCCTTCTTAAAGGGAGTGACCCAGAACTGGATACAGTGCTTAAGGTGCAGCTGAACCAGTGCCAAGTACAGGGGAAGAATCACTTCATCTTTTGAGGTTTGTTTCTTTTTGTTTGTAGTTTTAAGAGTAAATCTATATGTACTTGGAATAAATGTAGGAAAGTATACAAAGTACTTACATGAAAACACTACTATAGTATGGATATAGAAAATGCATTTTTAAACTCAGTGAAGAAAAGGGTGTTAAACCACTATTTCATCATTAACATGCTTGTCCAGTTTTATTCTTTTTGATGTTGTTAGATTTTATGTCCTTTTTAACCTTTGATTTTATTACTATTACTATTCAGTATATCTCTATTAGAATTATTTCTTTTTAAGCACTGTATAAGTAGCAAAATCTCAATCAAAACCTATATTATTGCAGATGATCCTATAAACTAATTAATTATAGAATCATAGAATATGCCTATATATACCTAAATATGTACCTAAATATGCCTTTAGAAAAGAGAGAGTAAATTAGAACTGAAAATTGATCTTACAGAAATTTGAAAGAAAATATATATAATCTTTACCCTGGAAAATCTTTACAATCTTCTGTAATCTGCTTCAGACTGAACTTGCATAAATACAATTCCCTCATCCAGTTCTGAAATAGTTTTTCTGTGGAGTATGCAACATTACTCTGATGTTATATAGTGCTTTATCTTTTTCCTATAGGACAACGTGCCTGTGTCACAAGATGGAGTACCTATTGTTTTTTATTGTAACTCATCAAACAAAACAAACAAACAAAGAAAGAGAAAAATCCTCAAAGCTAGAGGAGGAAGCTATATTAAAATTAACTAAAATGTCATTTTGCTGCCCCCCCTCCCCAGTAAATAATTTTAAAACAATTACTATTTACTTCCACAGAAAGCAAGTCTTTTTGATCTGTAACAATACCACCATACGAGGTACTTGTGAAAGGACCAAATTAAAGAAATCATTAGGGTCACCAATAAGCCGAATGAGTAATTTTCTCTTTCTTCAGAAGCACAGTGCCTAGGAATATTGTTCAAGGATAAGTAGAACTTTATTTCAATTCTTGTCTCTATTTGAGGAGCTCATCTGTCATGCTTGAAAAAACTGATTACCTAGTATTTTAAGATTCAGGTAAGTGTATTGTTACTCATTGTCATCTACTATCCCTTCCTTTTGAAAGAATGCAGGTATAAATAATTGTTCTCTGTTGTTTCACTCCATTAGAAGGTATCAACACCACCAAACTAAGGACTATTTTTCTATATCTCACCAGAACCTCTTAAGACTCCCCATATATATTCAATACAATTAGAAAAGGATCTGAATCCATTTCTTATGTACAGGAAAATAATTAAGTTGTATATTTATTTTATTTGAGCTTTATTCCACCTGAGAGTATATGCTAACATTGAAAAGTTATTAAATGTTTCATCTTTGTATCTGGAAATTTCAGTAAAAGAACAATTCAATACATCATTTATGATAACTCAGAAAAAGAATTTTAAGCCAACATACTTATTTCAAGATCCTGGGAAGATATAGAACAACCTGACACATAGACAACCTGATGCACAGTTTGTGACATGCCTTCTGGACTTCCTTGCTTACATGTACCATGCAAAATTACAGAATTTCCTTTCAGGCTTTGGTACATCTCATGCTGCAATTCCCTCAGAAATCTAGTGATGCTTAATGTGGTTTAATGAACTCCAGTGAGACCTTAACTGAACAAATAAAGAGCCGCAGAGGCACTTAATGAGGTATGGAATCAAGCAGCATCACAGAAGGGAGTAAGACCCAGCAGCAGAAAGTGCAGAAAAGGCTATAATTTTATATATTATGATCACTAGTGAGGGAAAAAAATTAAAAATTCTATACTATCTACTACTACTCATATTCTTGAGCACTGCCAATAAAACCTTAAAAAAATGCAAACCCCTTATAATGCAACAATTTCTATGCTTCTGTAACATGAACTGTTTCTTGATGATAACATTTTTATTTAATTATGTCTGTGAGCATCATAACTTATATTGATGAACATGGATTGGCACAGTTGTTTGAGCCTATAATGAACTAAATGTTATACAGAATACAATTTTCCTCTTCATTTACTTTAATTATTCTAGTTGTAAATGCTGTTGCCTTCCATGATTACAGAATAAATCTCACTGTAGGATCGATTACTACAGTTTAAGAATTAGACTTAAGACTTGTTTTGTAATTATGTACAGTTTTTGTGCCATTAGATCTCAGCATTATTCTTTCTAAAATATTTGGAGACCTAATGACATAAAACATTAGAGCCAACATCCCAGGACACTGAACTTTTGTCAGCATTTGACTACTCAGTGGAACTACATTTTGTTAATTTGGCCTCTTGAATGTTTTAAATGAAAATGCTGGTAAGTAAAATCTAATTTTGTTAATTTGTGCCAAAGAGTAAAAACACCCATGAACTCAGGTAGTGGAGACAGAACCATAAACATTGCGTAGTTCTACTTTGCAGAAGGAAAGAAGGAGCTAAATCTTTTTTTAACATGGTTTTAGAGAGTTTCTGAATTGCTACTGTAGAAATGGACATATATAACACTCCAGAAGAAAGAAGCAGTTCATTAAAAATCAGCTAGCTGGATTCACTAATATAGTTCACTGATTCTAATTCATAGTGCAGAGTGACTCCATTACTGTGTAATCTCTTATGAGCAGTTAAAGGGTTAGAAGCTCAAGTTTTGTGACCCACGATATAATCCCAACTAAATGCAAGACTGATTGAGAAGCAGTGTGACAAATTCCCATATTGATATACATGCTAATCCACTCTGCTATCCTGTTATAGTTATTCTGAAATTAAATCTTGCATCTTCATTTTATTGTGTAGAAAAAGAACAAGAAAAATTATCCCACTTCTATTAGCATCAAATGTTATAAGCAAGTAAAGTTTGAAGTATTAAATGAAAACTAATGCATGAGGCATAGTGACCAAATTCATAGATGGTGTTACAAATGAACCCAAATAATTCTAAGTGAAACCACTGAAAGAAATACAAAAAAACATTTACAGGTTTTTTACACACCACTAACTATACAAGTTATAACTGCTTAAGCTCTCTCCAATTTAATTTAATATTTCTTGTCTCATTTTTATTTCCTCAAACTTACAAATAAAGGCCTAATTTAGAGGCAATACGCAACCTCACTTCCTGTGCTATTGTTTACATCAAACTGTTCTTGTCTGCAAGTGTTACATTTGAAGTTACTTACCGAAAGACATAGGGTTGGAAATTATGTCTCAGTAATTGAGAGTGCTTTTACATTTGTACCTTTTTGCATTTCTTAAGTAGTAGACGTGAGTTAAAAATATTAAATTCTTTAGATGCAAGCAGTACAGTTGTGTATTGCCATGCAGAAGTTACTGAAAGCTGCCAAAAAGTTGCTAAGGGTCCAAGTAAGCAGTGAACATTTCATAAATTGCAATGAAATGAAATGAAATAAATATTGTATCTATCTATCTAAAGAAGTAAAGCATTTGAGAGAAAATTATTTTTTTTCTTGTTAGCTGAGCATCACCACTTCTATGCTAGTGAACAGGTCTCAGTCCAGCCATTCATAATAATTTTTATTAAACTTATAGGCCTTCTTGTAGTTTTCTCAATATCTTTGTCATCTTCTTACATAAATTCATGACACTTCCTTTATGTCAAATTCATTGAATTTGTCCGTGTTTTTGGAGACTCAGAAATAGTACCTAAGCAGATTCAAAAACATACAAGTAATGCCTACAAACACATGTATGCATAATGAAAATCCCCAAAAATCAGTACTGCAGGAAAGAAAAGAAAAACACCCCAAAGATGGGATAACTTGTCACAATCTATAGAGAACATTTTTATCCCCTTAGATTTTAGCTATGTTGAAAATCTGAGTCCCATAACCATTTTAGAAANAAACTACTGCTGGGCAAGTGCTGGGCTTGGTCCTCCCCATCTCTCCTGGGACTGCACCGTGTCTGTCCTTTCGGCAAGACTGCTGTGGGGTGACTAACCAAGCCACTCCCACACTAATTCTACTTCCCTGGAGAATGATGTCGTAATATAGTATCAGATAAAATACTACTGGCTAGAAGTCAGCTGGTAGTTCAACCTAGCTCAAGTCAGCTGACAGCTTCAGGCCTGGCCTCAACTTAAATTTGGGCTCACCTAGGTGAACCCATGACACCTGATTTAAATATTTTAGAGCCCAAATGACTCACAAAAAGGAAAAAATATATTGTGCCAATTTGAGTCCTATTTTGATATAAATCTTATCTGATTTTAGATGTAAATTGCTGGTTAGCTGGATGAAGAGCTAGAGATGTCAATCCTGTTGTTAGAGTTCCCTGATATCAGAACACTCAGAAAGTGTAACAGCCTGGCTACGCTAGAAAAGATGAGCAATGGTCACATCATCCTCTAAGTTTTGGACCTTTCTCTCATTTCATTAATGAGCTGTGCTTTGATAGAGCAATATTGCCTAGAAGTAATGTTGAATACTTTCATTAGTTGACCAAAGGTCTCTAAATTAGTGAACTGACTTTGAGCAGTTTAAACTTATGATGGAGAGCATCTAAGCATTTAACTGCCTCTAAACTGATTGATTTCTTAGACTAGGGTTTAAATATTTTGCCCCACTGCATTGGTGAAAACTGGCCATGAACCCAGAATAACATGAGGTGAGCCATTTAGCAGGTATCGCGAAAGAGTGCATGTATCACTATTGTTATACTGCCCATAATTGGACCATAAGAAAAAAATGGAAATAATTTCCTACAAATATGGATCCATTTTCAGTATCTGAGGGAAATAACAGGAACTAGAAATACATTTCAATGACTAATAGATTATGAAAGAACATCTTGCATCATTTGATCATTTTTCCCTTGAGAAAAAAGAAAAGTTACACTTTTGAAATCCTAATGTTTCTCTCCTATTTGAAGAACAATTATGTACTCCACAGGCCTAGTGCTATTTTAATTTATTTTATTTTCCAAATTAGTAAAACTGTAGACTTTCTAATCTACACATAGACCCAGAATTTGGAATTTTGGAATGCCATGCTAAGTCTTTTCTATATGTCTTTATACAAATCATCTCATTTTTATACTGCAGGACTATGTTTTAGAAGATTCTCCTGCAGTGGAGTTGCTACTGTCTTTTAAGAAAATACTGAATGGGAATCATTTATGGTACATAAATGGATACTCTTGCCATACAGCTAGGCACACATGAAAAATTCAAGAATGTATCTTTCACAACTACCTCTCTGGAAGAGCTTTATAATAGGGTCAAACTATTTTCGCATATGGTGAGAAGCTTAATTTATCAATTGTAAACATCAATATAATAGTTTGTTCATCTAATAGATCTACTTTAAAGGATGCCAAGTGTAAGGCTGGTATTTTCAGTACCTAAAAGTCCAAAGAATCATTTTCTTTATCATCATAGACTTTTCATTCTTGCCTTTCAAATCTCCTACAGATCTTATCCACTGGACTTACCCACGATAATGCAAGAAAATAATATCATGTTTAGGAGAAGCTGCCAGAGCCTGACATGCTTCCATCATGTGGCCAGAAGATATTTTTAGGGAACATTTTCCTGTGGGGAATAGCAGTCTCTGCCTGATGCCTTGGTGCATCTTTCCTATGGAGCACATTCTCATGAGCCTTATCTGATAAAAGATGTGAAGTTGAGAGCATTTTTCTTCAAAGTAAGTTAGTGACTTCTGTTTTATTCCAGAAACTGGGTGCTACCTGTGTAACAACTACTGTTCTATTATTCTCTTCACATTCTTTCTTTTAAGTGCTATTTATTTTGTATTATTTTTTTGTCAAATGTGAGTATTAAGAGGTGATATGAATGAGTGTGATGTCAACTGAAATAGCTTTAAACCCTCCTAACTACTCCACAAACCAAAAAGCATAGGAATTTCAGTTACATAGTTATTTTAACGTTCAGATGTTGATGAGACTTTCTAATGCTTGAAGATACACAGCTGTATCTTGTAAATCAACTTACACAAAGCCACAAAACACAAACTATTAATCCACTTTTTAAAACCCTTTATTCAAGGAAACATTTCTCCCTCACTTAGCTCAAGAAGAATGTGCCACAAAATGTCTATCCATTGAGAAGAATGACATAAATGTTGGCTAACAGACAGGTCCATGAAAATCTATGGCCCACATACACAAATGCATACACAATACCAGCCAATAACTGCCTCCATTATTAATGATGGAGTCTGATGAGCCAATAGGCCTTCTATACCTAATTTTCAAGAACTATCACATTTGTACTGTCAAATGTCCTGAGAATATGTTCAATACAGAAAATTGTTTCACTTTGTTTAAATCCATCACAATAATTTAGGTAAAATCTAGACCAGCATTTTCTAATTTGAAGATACAATATTATTATCTTAAAGTCATCTTCTCATTGTCTTAAGGCCCCACTGTATTTTATGGGAATTAAGTCAACAATAGGCCATTTGTCCTTGAATAGAATGACCAAATGTTTTACTATTCAAACTTAAACCATAAGTAGTTAACTTTTTGAGAAGCAGGCTCAAACTTACATCTGTTCTTTTTTGTATCTTCTATATCTAGCAAAACATACTTACTGTACTTGGCACTTGAACTTTTAAAATTTGCATTATCTTTGTTTCTGGGCTGTTACACATTTCCAATTTCTTTTTTTTTTTCTTAGTCTAAAGTAGAGCTAGGATAGCTTTCAACTTACATCAGTGTTGCTGGTTTCTCTCTCGAGACACACTTAGGTGATTTACTGAGTTGAAATTCATTTAGTTAAATCATGTTCTGAGGAGGTGAGAGATTCCTTTAAATAGAAATTTGGTGGTACATCCATCACTGGTAAGTGGGTTCTGTAAAGTTACAGAAAATACTTCTTCTGTAAAAAAAATCTACACCATCTTTGTGTTCAACTGTGCTGCCAGACTCAGGGACAATTCTTTACAGCCCACATGTCGATCACAAACTGGCAAATCTTAAAATCTTTATTTACTTCACAGAGAGCAGACTGAATACACAAGCTGCTCCTTTCTGTTGGAAGACAGAGTGCTGCTCTTGCAAGAGTTTTTGTAATGAGGTGTCTTGGTTTGACTTGGCTTCTTTGCCAAGGGCCAAACTCCACTCCCCCCACCCCCCCACCCTCCCCCCAGCAAA
>VWZD01003511.1:288103-345528 GCA_013396695.1 Sakesphorus luctuosus | reverse complement strand
AAGGGGGAAAAAAAAAAGAAAGAAAACCAAAAACCTTAGAGAAACTTAAGAATTATATATATATATATATCAGATATTTACAATTATATATACAATCTGCACACACAATAGGAAGCTCCCAGGGGAAAAAGGGACAAGGGAAGGGGAAACAGGGACAACAGAGGGACAAAACAGAAACAGAACAGAAAAGTACAATCAAGGCCCACAAAAAAACTGGCAAAATACAATCTCACCAAACTTCCCCTAAGAGAAAGCCAGCTCTGTCTCCCTTTCTCTCTCTCTGATCTCCTGCGTGGCTCCGATAAGCGACTGGATGGAGAAATTCCCTGCTCCCAGACCTCACTGGAAGAAGAAGAGAAGCAATTTCCTCTCTCTCTCTTAGTTAATACTCCCATGTTACGTGAAAAAAAGCAGTGTGGAATATCTGGGAAATGGGTCTTTCCTTAGTTACCACTGGTTACCGAGGAAGACCTGGATCAAAACTGTCCCATGAGGACAGCAAAATTTTGTCATCCTTACATTCTTAAAAGAGGTTTGTATCTTGTAAGTCTATAAAGTTACAGATTGGTCCGGTAGCTGGTTGAAATCTGAAGGATTGGTGAATTCAGAGGCTTACATTCACGGAGTTTTGAAGGCTGTGTTACCCAGTATCAAATCTTTAAAGCAAAAGAAGGAATTTTCAGTTGTGCCCTCTTGATACAGTTTCTAAATTAGGTTTTTATAGTTAAACTTTATTTACCTTAAGTGAGAGGGGGGAGCAGGTTGGGAAATAATGATTGGTATCTAGGGATCTGGAAATAAAGGACATAATCCATTGTCAGCTACAGCAATGCCACCCTATTGGAATTGCAGAATAGTAGAATTGCAGCAGTAAGTAGGAAGCAAGAGAACTTTCTGATCCAGAATTCTTGACATTGGAGCTGGAAGTCCAAAGAAAGATGTCCAAAAAGAACTTGAAATTACATTAGGCTCTTTTCAACATATGTCTTAGCAGGATCTTGGGTAAAGGATAAATTATCCCATATAAATACTGACTTTCATAAAATATGGCTAGATGATGAAATCAGTGCATACGAATGAAATTTTCCTAGCTGTATCTGAAAAAGTGTTAGCCTTCTGTTTGGTCAGCTAGGGTCTTGGTTGGTTTTTCAAGCACAATATGCACACATTAACCCAACAAAAGCCAAAAACTTGAGATGACTTATTAGAAATACCTTAAGAGATATTACTATCCAAACATCCTTATGACCCAGCTGAATACAGTCACAGAAGTTTTTGCAAAATAGGCTTGGCCAGAGCACGAGACTTCCCATCTGTCTGAGGAACTGCTATCTCTAAAAGTAGCAGAGGGAAAGAGGGAAATAAACTATAGTGGAATTGAGTTGCTGACGGTGTCTCAGATCAGGAGGATATGAAGGATTGCCTTTTACCAATTTCCATAGATTCAGAGGCAGGGATCAGACATCAGAGGAGGTTTACAGTTGTCTGAATACAGGCATTGCTACATTTTGAGCTAGTCAGCAGCTCCTGTTTCAGTAAATCAAGATTTTGCTGAAGGTCTTTGTATTACATTTTCCAGCCATATGTAGCAACTTGAGCTCCCTAAAGTGGTTTAATAAACACATGTTTTGGGAACTGACCCCACCCAGTATTTATCAGCTAACATTCTGTTGTACGTTTGCCATTTGAAGAATAAGGTTGCTCCTAAGCTCAAAAGAACTATATCCTATTTCAAGCATTCAACAACTTTCCAACAAGAAATCTGAAGGAATGCAGTCACTTGTGGATGTCTCCACTGAGAAATTTGTTACAGCCATTACTCCAATAATATGTTTTAGGGAGATTATGGATGACCAGATAACAGAAAGTCAGCAAGAGGCTTTGCTAATTTATTTGTTACAGAGGTCCTACAGTCCAGGCAGTAATTCAGGCTTGGCAGGCTCCCAAGCCCATCACCATACACCCAGATTGCTGCCTGTAAAACATACAGTGGGCTTTCTTAGCAAATTCTTAGCAGCAGTTCAAGCTTTAGCTGTTGTTGTGTTATTTGAATCTGGGATCCTGTTAGGAAGGGTCATAGACTGCCCCTTAGCCACATAAGAAAGTTATCTTGGCTTGGCCTGGCACAGCCAGAACCTGCTCTGTTATTTCCACAGGTTTGTAAACCTGATGATGTAGCCAAAGCTCCTCTGATATTATGTGGTTCTACCAAAACCATTACCAATTTTCTTCATGGACCCCTCTATGATCAAAGAACTACTATTACAAAAAGAAAAAAAAAAAGAGAGAGAGAGAGAGAGAGGAAGAGGAAGAGACAAGAAAGCAAAGAAAGAACCTTCTGCTCTCTATAAAGCAAGGAGATCTCATGGTCTATGGGAAACAGCTAGTGGTATAGAACAAGGTAAAGTTCAGTGTTGCTGTTTCTTACCATTCCCCAGATAACATGAAAATGATCAAAAAGAAAAGAGAATGAGAAAACAAAGATTACAAATCAACAACCATATTCGATGACAGGTGGTGGAAGATTTAATACAAAAATATAACATCATAAGGTTAAGTGACTTTCACATTAGTATTGTATCAGCCTGCCTCTCAGTAGCATATGTTGAAGAGTATGACAGAACAAAAATGCTATGTCAAACAGTGGGTAACTGTGAGGAAACAATTTTAACGTTCCTAGCAATAGGACAGATTGTAATTATCGTAAGAGAACTTGCTTGTAAAATGAGAGTGTTAATTTTTATCCTTTCCAGGGGCATGGTGAGACTGCTCATTGACTATGCTAACTATCCAAGGATGTAAAAGAGCTGCCTTCCTTCAAAAGTCTTTGTCTTCTACATTTACCAGAAAAAAATGGACAACACTTCTTTTCAGCCCAACATACTTATCAGTAGCAGACTGGATTAGGAGAGTGTCTCTTCGTGAATATTCACTGTAAGTAGTGAATTTTTTACCCCTACTGAATTAGATAGGATAATTAACTCATCTCTAAACAGCAAGATCTTTAGGATAACATGGGGTTTATTATTTTAAATCTTACTGCATGACTGCATAGAGAAACAGTTCTAAACTTTTCTACAGATTTAGTATATGAGTAGGAACATACACACATCTAAAACACCTTCTTTGATGTAACGAACACTGGTGTCATTGCCTGTATGTGTTGGAAACATTGGTCACATTTGTGTTTCCCAGTGAAACAATGTATAATTTACTAGTTTGGTGACTTTTTATCCATCCAAGAAGTTTGTTCAAAGATTTTCTGCATTAGCAGTATAAAACCACACAGATGTAATGGTAAATATAATACATTAACTACCTTCTCACATTGCCTTGGATGAAAAATTAAGTCTCAGAGGTGTTTCTGGTATTTGGAATAAGAATTCTCATCACTTTTTGACATGAGATTACTCCTCTGGGCCCCCTTTTCAGAGCATCATTTCTTATTGTGATGCAGTGGTGATGGTAAATATCCAGTGGTGAGTGTGTGCTCCTCCACGCATGCCTGAAGGAGTTTAAGTACTGTCTTGCCAATGTCATACAGTATATCCACCATAACTACTCTGTAGACTTTTCAGTTTTCTTTCCTCTCAAAAGACAAGAATCCATGCATTATGTCATTTTGTGGAAAAAAATAAAACAATTGAGTTGCTACTGACAATTCACTTGACCATGAAGAGATTGTGGCACTAAACAGAAACTGGACACATGAATTAAAACAGCACTCATTTGAATGTGGTGCCTACTCAGTAAGCACACCCAAAGCTGCAATGCAGCAGTCTAAGCCTCTGTCTCACATCTTCTATATTCCATATCCCTGACCAATAGCATTCCCAAAATTGATAGTAAATTCCAGAATAGGTCTATTAAGCTATGTGAGGCTACAGAATCACAGAAAGACAATACAGCAGTACAAATAGTTATGGTGTAGGCCCAGCTGTGAAGCAGTAACAGATCAGAAATAATTCCAGCTCATGTTTAGTACGAGAGATAGGACAGCCCTGCATCTTTTTTGAACTTTCATGCCTCCAACAACCACATGCAGGAAGACATCTCTTTACAATTAATCCCAGTTACTGACAGTTTGATGGTAGAGATGAACATTAGGAAACAAGAACGCTTCAATTTCTGGACTCTATTTCAGCTAACGTACTTAGTCATGAACAGATATGAATCTAGAAAAGAATGCTGTGGTGCTTCCCATTATACCACAAAAACAGAAAAGAAAAAGAATATTCATAAAGGTGAATGTTATTTTCTTTGTTTGGGGGCCAGATTCTCAATATGCAAAACATGGTATTCAATCAAATGGGTTAGAATTCCATAGCTGTGTTCAAGCAGAAAATCTGACTTTTAATATCAAATGTCAAAAAATACAAATAATGCTGCATTGACAAGTATGTTGTTAGTAGAACACAACTTGTTGAAATCTCAAAACTATCTACCAGATTAACAACTAAATGATAAATTAACACTCATTACCTATATGACCTTTGAGAAAATGTAAGGATTTAAAGTATTTTTTCCTTAATTTTTTATATGGCTAGATTTAATATCTGAACTAATAAAAACTGCTTAGTGGGAATTTAAACCCCTGAAAATAGTCAGGGAAATGGCATCAACATTTAGAACTACAACAACATATCAAAATGGATTTTATTTTTTCAAAACAATTCACATTCCTATTTGCTATATCTTTTAGATTGCACATTATTTCATTGCAACAATTTTCCTGTTCTTATGAACATAATTCTTCATATTATGGCCACCACAATAGCACAAGTAAACAAAAAATTCTAAATTTCATGGGAAAATGTACATTGATTACATATTTCAAATTACATTAGAAGTTGATAATGACTAAAGCAACTGTTGATCCAGAGTGGATAGAAATCAACATGTGTTTCATGTATGCTTGTTTGTCTTCTGGGTTGTTGATGAGTTTCTCTGGAAGAAATTCAGAGGAATTGTGTTGTTCATTGGGAATGAAGAACAAATGTGTGTAGTGAGTGTCTAGAGTGAGATGGAAACCTGTGCCACTATATATTACATCAGATTTTTTTTCTATCATTCTCACTTAGCTTTTGGAGAGCATTGACTACAATGTCACCAGCTGTTCTTTCAACTGACTGTACAATTTTTACTAAGTGAAGTGAACTACATATAGTGAATTTTATTCCACTGTGGTGTTAAAAATTAAAGAAAAAACTTTAGTAGAATGCTCATGCTTCTGTCCTTCTTTGCTTCTATTTTTAACCCCTATTTTTCTGTTTTCTCCATCAACTGAACAAAATTGAAGTACATGAAATACATGAGCACTAATGTGCTAATGAGCACTAATGTGTTACCTTTGAATCTCTATGATTTCTTTTTCTCAAAGGCTGAATGAAATTACAAGAGTTGGAATATATTACTCATTTGCTAGACATTGAGCTAAAAATGAATTTGCACCAAGATGCCTACCCTAGGTTATCTGAATGAGTAGACCAATCTTCCTCAGATAGGAGACTACTTCCTTTTTTACAACACTGTATTGAAAAAAGCTGATTTATTACAAAAAATCTGTTTGATTTAATATACTTAATCAGGCTTATCAAGTAGTATCTCATTTGTAAATCAATGTCTTTTGTCAAATGCAAGTTCTATCAAAAATTCCTAAAAATCTTTCAATTTCATCTCAATCAATACACTCTTGTACTTCGGTTAGATTGGATTCTAGAGTCAGAAGGCAAGATCTACAAAAGTTGTTTGATCTCTAGCTCCTTTAGACTATGTAAGACTTATATCCTGTTAAAGATGCATTGTAAACTGGGGGGGTGACTGTGTGTGTGTGGATCTCTTAAGGTCTGAGGTGATTGATGAATGCATCCTTAAGGACCAGAGAACCACCTGTAGAATGTGGATGCCTTGTAACCAGTAGAATCTTTCCAGGTATGTTAGGTGAACTACTGACCAATAGTGTACTGGCATGTTACATACAGGGGTAGATAAAAGTGAAGCTGTTACTAAAAATAAAGTCCCTTGTCTTCAGTGAAGCCTTCTGATCACACTGCAGCCTGAGCCATCTCTGACTTCTCTGACAGCCACTAAGCTAATCTACGTTACCCCAATAAAGGGTAACCCCAATAGTAAACATAGAGGCATCTAGTAAATTTAGAACTATCCTTAGAAAAACATATTTGCTTCTCTAATTGTTTTATTATTAAAGACATTATACCATATCAATATGTACAGTACAAATTATTCAAAAATATTTGAGAATAGATTGAGGCCAAATACATTCTAATTTATGTTCCTTTCTCAAATAGTTTGGACCTTGCCTCTGTAGAAACATCTTCTTTTATGTAGGAACACAAGTGGGAACACTAGAACTGTATGAGACTTTACCTTTTGAACTGTAGCCACCAATAGATACATAAACAGAGATTTTCACTCATTCTAGCAAGGGCAAACTCAAAGTTGTCTGATGCCTAAAAATTGAACAGAGCCACATCACAGTGCTGTAAATTGTCAAGCCAGCTCTGAACACATGTTTGCCAGGTGCTTGGCACAGTGGGCAAAAGAAAATATTTCATCATGATTGAAAAGAAATGGTTCTGGTAGACATTAATTACCTAATTCCTCTCTGCAGGGATGCACCATCTTTTTAAGCAAATAATATGAATAAGCTATACGTAGATGCGTTGTTTCAAAGACACGGAAAGGGAAGAAAGAGGATTTGTCTAGTGTAATAACCCATAGGGTGCAGAGTAGCACTAAGGGGTTACATATTGACAATTTTTTCATCTTTAATCAGGACAGCCAGACCTCAGCAAATGCCTACTCAGTATTTCTGCAGTATTTCCATGCATCATTTATCTAGGAAGTAGTGGCAGCCAAGTTTTAGTGTGAGGCTGGAAAGAACTTTCATAAAAGGGCATCTGATGACTTGAATAACATCCCTGAGTATTGAACTGAATATAGAAAACTGTGACTTCCTCTAAGAGAAGAAAACCTCCAGTAGGTTGAATTAGGGATTTCTAAAATTTCAGTATGAAACAATGCAAGCCTGAAAAATGTATCTAAAATAATTTAGATCACCAATAAAACCAGCTTGAACAAAGATTAGAAATTATTTCTGCTTATTTGTTACTTAAGGTGATTTATGCTGCAGTAGATGCAGCCATATTCCTTTAATTTTCCCTCTCTGATTAAAACAGTGAATTCTTCAGTTAGTTATTAGGGCTGGATTTTATGACAGTGTGTTAATAGTCAATCACTTGCAATTTCTACAAGTGCCTCATCGAATACAATCAATAGGTTGTTCCCTTGTTCCAGGTGTCATCCCTATGATAAAAATCTGTATTTTATGTGGCTCTAAACTGATCATGGGTCATGAAACATAATGAGTGCATATGAAAAAGTGAACATTTAATTACTCATTCTCAATATTCACTGAATGCACAAGTAAATGAAAGCAAGTTAAGTTTTAGCTTCATATACAAACTTAAATTCCATTAAATGCTCACCTAGCTAATGGTCCTTATTTCATTCTTGCCTATGTTTAATTTGTTGAATTGTTAAAGCTGAATTTTTCCAAGGGTTTTAGAGTGCCAAATCACTCAAGGAACAGGATGACAAAATGTTGAGCTATCAATTAGACATTGAAAAGAAGTAGACTGAAAATTCTGAATAGGAAAACTTATATTCCTGATGGGCTACTAATTTATTTCATTGAGTCTTTTTGCCATCAGAAGTAATGTAAGTATTGCACTAGGCCAAATTGCTACTGACAATTCCAATGTATGTTTGTTTATATTTAGTATTCCTGTGTTATTCATTCTGCTTTATGTCTAAATGAGTAGCTATCAGGAAAAAATATAATTTTTGGTAGACAGAAGAATAACTAAATATCTAAGAACAAAAGAAATTCTCAGTAGATTCTTGTACACATGACTGTCATGTCTGTAATATCCAGTATCAGTTTGAAATTCAAAATGGGAATAACTATTGAGGTTTTTTCAGTAATACATTTCAAGCCAAGGAAGCTGAAATAATTTCATGCTAGTACATGAAAACCTAGATTCACAAAATCACTTTTTATACTATTCAATGAATTGCAATGAAATGCAGAAACATCCAGGACCATATTAAGTTTGTAAGTTTCCACAGGTTCTTCATAGAAAGTGTTGTTGTCCCATCACTTCCTACCTTGCTGCATCTTCCTGTTTATTGAACCAAAACCATCAAAATCTTTCTCAAAATAGACTTCAGAGATGAGTCAGCGAGATAACACAAAATCCTATATTCAGTGAACCACTAGACAGAAAATACCACAGGAGTCAGGAGTTCCACATTCAGCTTATTCTCTCAATGACATGAATGTCAATGAATATCTTCCAGCAGGCTATGAATCTAGTATGATTTTCCATGGAGAATCTTTCTCAGTCCGCTCAGTTGAAAACCGTTTGACTTTGAATGAAGAAATATAAAGACTAAAAAGAACCAATCAAGAACCTAGATTTGAATACATCTGCCTTAGCTTAAGCATCTAAATGCTGTACACCTAATTCTCTTGTAATCATATAGGTTTCTTTTTATAGTCAGTACAGAGAAAAACCAGAGAGACATTTGTCTTGTGCTGCTATAGCCATGTAAGACAGGTCAGATGAACATGCCTCTGGAGGTGCCTATTTCACTCTTAGTGGAACATAGGTGACTATTTCATATTTAGGTACATAAGTTTTAAATGTCTAAATTTATATGAAATAAATTCCAACCCCAGAGGCTAAGATAGGATCAGGAGGCTATGGAAAAAACAATCAATGCTCAAATTATCTGGAAGAATTTTCATTTTAAACAGTCATTAAAGGGCTTGTAGTTTAGATGATTATTTTCCCGAATAAACACAGTTTTTACATTTTCCTGGGGAAAGGATACCTCAACTTGTCATTCATGACACACCTACAGAGCAAATTCTGTTTTCTCATATTTCATTCACTAACTTCACATGTCTGAAAAAATGAGTATTTCATCTATCCATTGCTTACAATTTTCTATGATTGTTTTTTCAGATTAGACTATACCTGTCATACAATCCAGTATTTTTTCTATATGCACAATAATGTTAGTAGAAAGCTTGAAAAGAAGAATTTTAGGTATTTCAAAGTTTTTGCTGTTTTTTAATTGATGAGATTATAGAATCATAGAATCATTAAGGCTGGAAAAGACCTCTGAGACCACCAAGCCCAACTATCAACCTAGCACCAACACCATGATCACCAGACAAAAAAAACCCAAAACAATCCAAACTGACCAATAAAACAGCCAAAGCCTATTTTAAAAAAAAAAAATCAAAAAGTCATGCTATCTTAGTAAACATTATTGCGCACTTGATAAAACTTGACAGACATCTATATATTTCAAGTTATGTTACATATTTGATTTTAAAATTGCCTCATTTTAATCATGGGTCAGATAATGAATATTCACTTTGACACAGACATGATTAAACGGATTAGTAGTTCACCTGTTGTTTGTTAGGTTTGCCTAATTTTTTTCAAAAAAATTGAAGACAAGCATCCTACCTTTTTGCTTCATTGGCAATACAGACAAGCAGAGACACAGACGTTAGCTCATATTAATGTGACCTGTCTCAGCCAGATGAAGTTGCTGGTTGGTATATTTTTATGAATGATCAATGTGCAAAGGATGCGGAGCCTCTGATAAGGCATGCTTATTTAGCATCCATTCTGTTCAGACTGAGTCATTGTTTATTATTTCTTCCTTTTCTTCTAGTCCTTTGAATCATTGCAGTGGGGACTAATATTACATTAGATTTTCTAAGTGTCAATAGATCTACACATACAGCGAAAACAAAAAAACTATTCTTTGGAAAGCCATATTTTTTGGATATGACCTACACCTGGTTAAAATTTCTGGGCTGACTAGCATAAAATATTGATGAGCCAGTGTACTGGTTTCAGCTGGTATAGAGTTAATTTCTTCCCAGTAGATGGACCAGTGATGAGTTTTGGATTTGGAATGAGAATTATATTGTTAATACTGATGTTTTGGGGGTTTTGCTAAGTCATGTTTATCCTAAGTCAAGGACTTTTTTTTCATGTGTTTATCTCATGCCTTGCCAGTGAGAAGGTACTTGGAAAAAACTAGGAGGGAGCACAGCTGAGACAGGTGACCCAAACCAGCCAAAGGGATATTCCACAGCACAGAACATCATGCCCAGTATATATACTGGGGGTAGTTACCCAGAAGGGTGGCCAGTTTGTGTTCAGGAAGGGGAGATTTGACATCAGTCAGCAGGTGGTGAGCAATCGTATTGTACATCACTTTTTTGTGGTTTTTTTTCTTTCCATTTTTATTACCATTATTTATATTATTGTACATTAACTTATTTTCAATTCCTTAACTGTTCGTTTCTCATCCTACAAGTTTTACTTTTGATCCTCCTCCCCATTCCATCAGCGTGAAGGGGGAAGACAGGGTGATTGAGTAGCAGCTGTGTGGTGCTTGACCTCCAGCTCAGCTTAAACCACAACAGCCAGTCATGACTCTGGTACCCCAATCAGTCAGGAAGAACACTACGAGAAGCACATTCATATGTTGTGGAGTACCAAGAGGTACTATGGGATAATTTCTTCACCTCAGAGAACCCACAACCGAAGTTCACCAAAGAAAACCTCAGTGTTGCTAGTTGGACTCTTCTTGTACTCATCTCAGTACTTATGCTATTTTTTTAAAAAAATAATCAAATTAAAAAGTTGATATTTCTCACAAATAACTTTGTAAAAATATTGAAATCTTCAATGAGCATTAGTAAAGGTCAGATGTGACTTAAAGTGATGAGGACAGGTGATATTTCACAGCTAGAAATCTGGGGAGGACTTGAATATTTTGGAGAAATTTCTGGTCAGGAATGTGTATTACAAAGTTACATGTTGTAACTACAAGGACACAATTAATCATCTGCAGAGACATGGTGGGAAGCAATTGGTTTTTTCACAGAACAGGGACTTTTTACAGGAATATGTGAAATTCTGTGGGAGTAGGTGCTGAGTACAAACTGA
Organism: Sakesphorus luctuosus; assembly: GCA_013396695.1. Lineage (NCBI taxonomy): Eukaryota > Metazoa > Chordata > Aves > Passeriformes > Thamnophilidae > Sakesphorus > Sakesphorus luctuosus. Next base: position 334,462 of record VWZD01003511.1, on the reverse strand, counting down.
CAACAAAATATGATTGCTAACAGAAACAAAACTATTATTGTACTGGAAAGAGTAAATAAGAGTTCATATGTAAGGTATATGAAACCCGCTCTCTTCAGTGTCAATAAGTCTTTGCCTGTTCATTGTTCATTTTTTTCCAGATCTGAATATTGCTGCACATTTTTAAAAAGAAATAAAGGTGCAGGAGGTAAACAGTAAGAATATTTTTTTAAAAAATTGTCTGCCAAGTAAAGTTTATCTCACTGGGTTTTGTTAGTGTAAATAGGAGCTAACTGGAGGGAACAGTTGTCTTCAAATGAATTGAAGAACACTGCAAAGAAGACAATAAAAAGCTGTTCTACTATAGATAAAACAAGTAATGATCTTAAACTGAGACAGAAATGCTAAGATACAAGTGCAAGGGATACATTAAAGTTGCTCTAGTAGCCTGACTTTTGAACACTTGCCTCCTTGACAGCTTGATGTTCTTTTTGTATATTTAAAAAGTTGTACATAAGGGTACACATGAAAGAAAAAGACTCTACCATTATGTTTTCACTACTCATTTTGAGTAGGTGGAAAAATCTATCACTGCTCTAACAAGCATCGATTCTTTTTCTTTAAAAAGGTTCATTAAACCCATCCCCAAAATCCTAATTACATCCCTTGAAGTGTTTGTAACAGTAACACAAATTTTCTCAAGTTATTTGAAGACAATAGCTCTCTTTCGAATGCAATTTGTATTTTTTTTTCCTTTACAACAGCCCCAGAGGTGAGTGTTATCTCATAGTAACAGACACTTTATTTTGTATCTCACTGCTAAACATGTAAGATATTTTGTTAATAGAATTCTTAAAAAATCCTGTTTTACATTTTGCTTCTACGTTTAAAACACATTAACCTAAGCAAGGGGATTTTTCTTGTCTTTGTATTTCTCCTCAGTGCCAGTGTGACCCTTAATTGTTACTATATGAATAATATTGAAAAAATTAAAACATTCCTCATAACTCTGCATGCACTACACCAGACTATTTCAGAGGTGACAGTGTAAGTATATTTTGTGCCATCATGCACAAACCCCCTATCACAGCCTCTAGGAGCCAGTATCTCAACTTCTTCATTCAGTTCTTCCCATTTCAACTCCATTTAATGCTAATTTTTACCTTATGTAGTGTTACTTATTGTATATTAATGTTAATTGAGTGGATTAGAAAAGACACTTTAGTGTAATATTTTAATGTAATATCTTGTGTATATTGTTACTTGAGAGAAAGACAGTAATATTTTGTATATATTGTTACTTCTGCAGTCAAAAAGTTAATGTCATCACCATCAGTGCTTTGAACAGATACAGAAATAATGCTTATTTCCCAGCACTTACTGGATATCAGTAAAAAAAAAAAAAAAAAAAGAAAAGAAAACGCCACACATTTTCTGGTGTAATAATTTTTAATTAAAAGTCAGTTTGATTACCAAATCTGTGGTAATTTCACAGAATTTTGTACACTGTATATTTAAAAACAAAATGTTCTTTACAATGCTTTCCAGTAGTTCCCAATAACAGCTTCCAGAAATGTTTCTGAAGAGTTTATCTACTGTGCATGACACAATGGCATAACAGTTAATTTCTGTGGTAAAACTCAATCTAATATTCTAGGATACTTATGTATTTTACCTTTCCCATGGCACTATTTATTTTCAAATACTNGCTTATGGATCTAGAGTAACACACTTTGTATTATTTGGGGAGTGGGAGGTTATTTCTAGTTATATATAACTCGTGTAAGTGTGTGTTATATTGTAGTTTTCTCTTAATTTTCTCTTTTCTGTATAAATACATGTAGTTAGTTTCAGAAGAAACCTGGTTTGAGTTTTTTTTTCCCTCTCCTCCTTCTCCCCTTTTCCCTTGGCTGGTTGGGGGGAGGAAGAACCATTTTTCTCTGTTCTTGGGCAGCTGGTGTTTTGCCAGCTCAACTCAAGACAGATACTAAACACAGTTAAATGTATTTCTCAAAACCTCTTTTTGCTTCAAAGCTGTACATATGGAACTAAATATACAGATGTCTGTTTAGTGCAAAGAAATCACTTATCAGTAACACAGAGACACAATGTGTTAGGCGTACTTTCCCCCCATTATTAATATGTTGTTTTCTTCAATATGCATCCAGATCAGGAAACTTATTCCTGGCATGGGGAAGAATTAGAATTCAGAATACACCATGGAGCTTTCATATATCCGATTTCGAGAAGCTTCAGGGCAGGAAAAAATTATCTGTTAGTGCTGACTGAGGGCAGATACTTCTCTGAAGATTGAATTATTTGTCCTTGGAAATGCCTATTTCTTGCCAAGGACCAAAGAGCCAAACCAGACAAACAGGTAACCCTGGATACCCCTTGGAAAGAAATAGTTTCGTGAGATGAATTCCATCATTGGGATCTTCCCTTTTCAGTTTCCAACAATTTAGAGGTCTTATTTATACAGCCTCAAATCTAAGTGAAGTCAGTATTTCATCTGGGCGCTCAGTTAATCTGACAATTCACATTTTCTGAGTTCATATCTTCTTCAGAAGACTACTCCAAAAAAACAATCAAAAGGCTATTTTTCAAAGGATTTTGCTCCCGCAGTTTTCTCCACACTACCATTTTCCACGTGCCACAGCAGCTACACAGAAGCTTCCCATTTACTAAGTACTTCCACTTCTGAACTTCTCAAGTATTTTTCCAACTCCTTTCTGAGGACTTGTAAAGCTTCTGAGCCTTAAACAATTTAAGGATGCAAGTTTATTCTTTGATGAGTACCTGTACAAATGATACATAATATTCCCAATTACAGTAAATAAAATACTGATTTTAGAATTAAAGTGCTTATGAAATTATGTCTAGTATATATAAATATATATACATTAAAAATACGCAGAGAAAATCTCTCATCAACATGATTTGTACAGATAGCCAGAGAACTTTAAATTTCTAGGAGCAGAAGCAACAAAGTCCTCACTTTTCCAGTGACTCCAGCCATGCATATCAAAGACTAATTTTTTATCACATTTTCTCTTTGTTTTTCTCCTACTTTGATTCCTTTCATAACATCCTGATGAGATACTTTCCAAACCTGCTTGCAGCATGTGAGCCTGTTTTTCTTTTCATTTATTTCTTGTTTGGTCACTTAGACATCTACACAGTAACTTGTTCTTTGGCTTTTTTCAGAACAAGTTAGAACAAGCAAGTTGCAAGAGTGGTAGAGCTATTTGTGTACAACAGCCACACTGAAAGAGTGTCACTGTAAGGATCCATTTTCCAATCTATGCTTAGTCACACTAGAAATAGATACACCTCCCTCTGGACTTCCACAACACTAACTACAAATAAAGGGTCTAATGTCAGCTTGCTTCCCCCTGCTCCCTCCATGTTCAGAATTTGTATCCTGCCATTATTTATCAAGAAACTCTCTCTAGATGATATTAAATTTAGTGATCACCTAATTAGTACCATGATAAGTGACACAAACTCAGCCCTTTGTAATTATGGGGCAGGAAGAAAAGATACCTTGACATGATTTGTTTCAATGAATGAAAACAGCATGACAAGTGCAACTCTCAGTGGACATCCTTAAAGTGCAACAGCAGAATTACAATATCCCTATGATAGTCTCATATAGGATTGTGTCATCTCTCTTCTCAATTTTCACTTGATACTTTCTTCTTATTATATCATTTTAAGTGGATATAAAGTCACTGCACATACAATATAACCAAATAACCAATTAGATTAGAAGCAAAACTTTAACATTCCAATTTGTAGGGGATCAAACAGATCTTCATTAAAATTTAAAGTTTGATAAAAAAGACTAGAAGAAATTAGTATCCCCTATAGTTGTCTAATCATTTTTCCCCTGCCTACAGTGCAGTGAAAAATAGTAATTCACCCAGTAGACAATAAATGGTAGTAAGAAATAGAAAAAAAATGAGAAATACAATGCTAGAATGTTACAAATACAATGATTAATAGGAAGAGCAGCAAAGGATAATATTTTTTTCAAGGAAACACTTCCCATAGAATCTAAACTTGCAAGAGTCAACTTATATTGTCAGATATGAGGTTCAGCTCATGTGCAGCTCAGTGGGAACCTGGTGTTTTCAGCAGCGCTCAAGAGATATCGGCAGAATTCGTGAACATTTATGTATTATATCTTTAACATGAGTAAGCCTAAGTAAAACTGAAATGTTATATGCAATTATAGGAGATTTCTGGTAACTTTTACACATTATTTTCAAAAGCTAAAGAACCTCCACTGCCAAATGGAAGGAGTAAATGCAGTACACTGAGCAAAAATAGCTGTCTTAGAAATTCGTTATTTTTTCTTGCTCCATTTCACAGTGCGAGAGTAACTTTTCTGCCAACCAGAGTTTGTTGTAACAGCAGCAGCCAGTTGAAAATCTAGAGTTTACTTGAAAAATTACAAACCAATCAGGTTTGAGATCCCACTTTTCAAAAGTTGAGAGACATTTTGGAAAATTCTCTTTACCATATACCCCTAAAAGTTTATGCTTCTCCCACTTATCATCAAGTAATTTGTTCAATATAAAAGAAAGCTTTGGACAACAGGAATCAAATATTTTGACAGAAAAGCAAAGTAATGCAAATATACCAAGAACACATCCAGTCCCACAGTGTTTCGGGTAAAAGTTCTTGCTTTAACTGAATAAACATCCCAATCTGAAGAGAACCCATCCACTTATTCTAACAGCAACATCAAACTAATGATCAAACTTGCAGAAGTTTCACCAAGACCAGGGTCAAATAGTCTAATGAGAGCATGAATGAAAGACATGGCTTGTCTCTTCTCTGCTCTACTCTGCACTGGTGTGACATAATACCTTGAGTGATGTATGCAGTTTGGGGCATAACAGTACAAAAGAGATATAAAGCTATTGAAGAGCATCCAAAAATGTTACAAAGATGATGAAGAGTCTGGAGGGGAAACTTTATAAGGAGTGGCTGAGGTCACTTGTCTTGGCTTGGAGAAGAGGAGCCTGAGGACAGACTCCATAGAAGTCTACAGCTTGCTCACAAGGAGAAGGGGAGATGCAAGCACTAATCTCTCCTCTCTGGTGACCAGTGACAGGACCCAAGGGAAGGGAGTGAATCTGAGTGAGGGGAGGTTTAGATTGGATATTAGGAAAAGGTTCTTTATCCAGAGGTGATTGGGCACTGGAACAGGGAGCGAGTCCCCAGGGAAGTGGTCACAGCACCAAGCCTGACAGAGTTCAAGAAGCATTTTAACAACACTCTCAGGCACATGGTGTGATTCTTGGGGCTGTCCTGTGCAGAGGCCAGGAGCTGGACTTTGATGACCCTAGTGGGACCCTTAAAACTCAGGATATTCTATGATTCTCTGACTGTCTCCAAATTTCTCTGCATTTTCACTGTGTACCATCTCCTGCAATCACTCCACTACCCCCTTGCTAGTAGCAGTCAGCATAGATTTGAATGAATCCATCACTTTATTGATTTTTATCTCTGGTCAATCACATTGGAACTATTATGTCATACAACAGAAATTGATGCATAGGTTAATTTTCTTTATTACTACATCAGGCATTTGTTTTTCATGAAAACGCGGCACAAAGTTATGCAACAAGAGTTCAGGCTTCATGCATGACCAAAGTTGTAACTTAGCTTTTATCTCTTAAACCTTCTTAACAAAGCAGAACTGAAGAGTTAGTTAACAATATATGAGGAAGAAAAATGAAAATAACTGTCTCTCTCAGTAATCTTTCATGCTGAATATTAGGTGTATGTATATATAATCTCACAAACTTTTCTAAAGCATTTTGTTAAATGCACTAGACTCACTGATAAAGATTACAGAAAAAGACACACTTTTACATCAAAGCTCAGTCAGCATTCATAACCATATTATTGTGGGTTTTATACAACTCAAAATCCTAAGCTAACATGATAACAGGTACTAAAACAAACCATGGTTTCTGCATTTGAAAGATTTCTTATATGTATGTTTGTCTGTTCTGTTCTCCAGTAAACCCAATGCAAATATAGAATTTCTTGTTTGGGAAAAAAAATCCCAAAACCATAATATATATGTCATCATTCATCATACCTGAAATTCATTCATTTAAATCAAATAGGGTTTGTAAATCCAGATATTCCCTCGCTGATTATTTATTTTCTATATTTGCATAGATAGCATTTTTATCAACTGGTAGCATTTTTCAACTGCAATGAGCAATGTGACAGATATCCCAATTGTTTTGTTTCTTCTTCAGATTTGCAGAGTATCACCTATCATTTTGTTAACTGTTATAAGAATAGGTAGAGAATTGTTCAAGAAGATTGAAGAGAAACAAAAAGGACATGGAAGACCATGTCTCATCCTCGCTCAGTCTTGCATTAAATCAAAGCTCCATCACCTACCTCTGTTCTTCACAGTTTCCCTTACCAGTGAGTCCAGTAGGCAGAGAAGCCTAGTCATTGCTAACTGCTCTGTGCCACTGCTGATATCAGCACTATCAGCTCCAATCTGTGTCACAAGCACAGCTGGTGGTCAGACCTTTAATAATTTTGGAATAAGATAAGAACTCTCAGTAGAGATCTCCTGTAAAACATGAAGCCCTATCAAGGAATTACATGGTTCAAGTTATCTCTTAGGATCTAACAGTCCTAATTTCCAAATAAAAGATCCAATCCAGACTGGATTCTAAACTACCAGATATTTTAAATTCTACATTCAGGGCTCAAAGAATGAACTTGTTCAAAGAGGGAAATTTTCCATTACTAGTGAAAAAATAGCTGTGGTAAATAATTTTATTTCTTCTAGCAGGATTGAAAAATAGGTTTTATTGCTTCCTCAACAAAGGAAGAGAGCAATTAGGCAGAACACAGGCACACTGTGAACAAAGATGGCTTCATTCCTTGTGTACTTTCTGCATTTTCATGACAGAAAGTACTCCACTGCTGCCAGGAAAGCACGCCAAGACATATGCAAAATGTAGGCTGACACTGTATACACGCCATACACAGGTATCAGGCATCCCACTGTGCTTCACTATGACTGAAAGCCCTAAGAAAGCAAGCAGGATATAAAGATGTTGATAGCACATACCAAAGAACAGACTTTTCAGGCAGGATTTTTCTTACTCGGTCATCTTCAAACTGGGACAAATTTTGAAGCGCAGTTGGCATACAGCTGTGCTAAAGGTATACAGGGCTGAACTTATTCTGGATTAATGACAGCAACTGAGACAGCTTTTCCTCAGGTGAATTAGACCTGCTTTCTCAGTATACATGAATCATTTAGGGCATATTGTCTTTCAGATTACCTGCAGATGCCAAGTAAATTACATCCACAATAGTGTATATTTATTTCACCAAGCCTGACAATTCCACAGCTTATTTTTTTTATGATCTTGGTGTACCCCTGACTTTCAGTTTTCTGGAAAGAAGTACTACAAATTATTCTTTCTGGTGTGGAGATTTAAATGGTTATATTCTTAGTTCTCATATTTACAGTTTATGTGTATTTGTACCGATTAATATCTCCACAGAAGTCGAGATTCATTCCCCTTGGACTTAGACACTTATCTCAGTTATCTAAATTATTTATTCCCAATAGGCACATACACATAATACATATATAAATATACACATGACCATCCAACCTCCAATTACTCACTCTGTTCAGGATGAAAATCTGTTAGTGAAAAATATATGCATATGTGCACTCATCCATACCTATGGATCCTTCTGATTGTTGCCTATTGCCTAAGTTCCTGTGAAAATACACACTCAGAAGCAATATTAATGGAGAAAGATAGATGGTATACCTTTATTGAAAGTTTTCAAGGTGCACACCTGAGGTCTGCACACACACATGCACAGGCACAGACATGCACACAGACATGCACATATGCACGCCCATGACTAGGGATGTTACAGCTTTTATAACTTCTCCAGCAATTAACATATGAGATATCTATGACCAACCATAGTTCTCATTTCTGTCTGTGTCCCACTCATAGGGGTCTTCAGAACTGTTCTTTGGAGAAGTTCCAGAACCTCCAGGCCTTCTTCTTGTGTTTTGTCTTCATGCTATCTACAGGTGGTTTCTCACAAACACTATGGCCTTGGCAGGGCATGAAAAAGCTCATGAATCTGTGAGAAAGAGCTTTAGTAACTCACCTAAGATTTGAGCAACTTAGGAGAATCCATGTAACTTATATAATTCTAAAAAATACTAAAATCCTTAGGCATCACGGTAACTAGCTTTACACACTTAGTCTGCTTATAAAGCTTGTCCTGGTTGCCCTGATCACCCAGCTGCCTCATACACACACAGACACACACAGACACACGCAACCCCACAGACACAGACACACACACACAGACATGCAACCATTGGTCCTGCCAATAGCTGGTTCAGATTCAGTAGTCCACCCCTAGACCTTGTGATCTCTCCAGTACCTGGCATGGAGCCGCATGTTTCTTTCAGTATCTGACTCAGCCTCCTGTTGTCTTCAAGATTCATCCCAGACCTACTGACTCCTCCATACTATTTTCCAATCATCTCGGCTACTCACTGGCTAGTTCAGCTTTATGCACACCAATGACAATACACTGACACACACATACCTGTACACAATGCCCACATGCTTTGGTCTGTCTAGTTGCTCTCACAACAGATGAAAAGGCCACTGAAACACCATGTCCTACTCCAGTTGTCACACTCAAATCCCCAGACACACAGGCACACAGAGATTCCTGCATCTGGTAAAACAGTTAGAAATGGAGTGTAAGCAGACAGTACAGACTGCGGAGATCAGGTGCAGGCCATGGCCAGATAAAGTCACTGACCAGAAGCCTGGGTATACACAACTGGTTCCTTTCAATCCCTTCTTCCCATACTTGTACCTTCCCAGTTCACCCACTTTCCATGTCTTTTTTCCCTGCTTTGAATATCCCAAAGTCAGGCTCAATACCAAAAAGATCTTTCTGGTATCCTGTATCAAATGGCTTGTTTTCAGAGATAGTAAACCCCTTCATCAGTCTATAAGGTGAAGAAGGGAGACTTTCCCACTAGTTGTTTGGTGGGTGGCATCATAGGGTCATGGTCTGAGGCTCCCCTAGGATCATCTGGAGGGGATCCCTTTGCCCTGATGAGGTGGTTGGAGTTCCTTTGCCAGTTGTTCCTCTGAGCTCCATTAGGCTGGTGGAAACAATCACATGATATAATAAGATGCAATCATAAAATCAAACATTATTTGCCATGAAAACAGCATGAATGCATATGATTTGGGGAGAAATCTCTTCAATGTATTACACATGCTACTAAAAATCTAATGCAAGAATCGGGAATAATTATTTCTATAAGCAGTTGATCTGAAATTTTCGAGAATTACTCATTCTTTTAAAACAGACGAAAGTAAGTTTTGTTATAGACAAATTAACTGGATAAATATATATATTCTGTATATGTTCACCTGCATATCTATATCTATCTATACATATATATATATGTGAAGTAACAAAATATTATGAAACAGGTAAAATAGTAGGTTAAGGTCCATTTCATGTATCTTATTCATCTGTATTTTGGGCATAAAATAGATTTCTAAGAAGGCTGACTGGAGACTGTTGCCACATCTGCTTAATAGGCTGTGTGCTAGGGCATGTTTTAAGTTAATTCAAGTCGAACTCTTGAAGAAGTACATACTTAATTTCATGAATTTGTATGTAAGCAAGCAAGATCTTGTAAGATAACTGGCAAATCTACTTTAAGGAAAAGGCAAGAATAATGGCATTTTCTGTGGGGTCTAATACCACTCGATTTGGTGTGTTTCAAATGTCTTCCCCTTGGGATACTAAGGTGGCAAAATGCCTTATTTCTGCTCTACAATTGTATTCATGAATGAATGTAAATCGAGCTACTCACAGCAGTGTGCAAAGTCCCAGAGTCACATAAAGACTCTTCATGACCATATGCATGTCCATAAAAATTCCACAGAAAGTGCAAGGACAAAACAATTATTTACTCTAATGCTTTGATAGAGTTTCAATAACACATCCAAAGTGACTTGGAGGCTATGCCCTCTAAGAGAGGTATCTACTACACTAAAAATACCCTCATAATAAAGTTTTATTGGGCAATGCTCTAGGAAGAGTTACAAGGGAGGAAATAGGCTCAGAGGTAGTTATGTTTGTCTCCTACTCAAGTCAGAAGTGCCTGGAAGCTTTCAAATTGGCTCCCTTAGCTTCATATATTGTCTAGTTTGTTGGGAGATTTTAATCAGGTATGTTTCCCAACTTAGAAACATAAAATTCATTTAAGAAATGTGGAAAGTATTTAACACTGACTATGTTGCATCCAGGAATAGATGGATACACAGGAACCAGCTTGAAAATGGTTCTTGTTATGTGTTATGGGTTTAGCCAGGAAGGCCTAAATTTAGGTTTTAGATTTCAGGGTAGACCTGGGACTGTCAGCTGATTGGAGCTGGGCTGAGCTAGCTGACATCTGACTTCTTCTAGCCAATAGTATTGTATTCCATATCAGATTATGACATCATCTTAAAAGGGGTAAGAGCCAGTGTGGGAGTGGCTTGGTCAGTTCCTTCACAGCTGTGGTCCTAGGAGGACACACGATGCCGTCCCAGGAGGCCCAGGCCCACAACACCAGCTCACCACCGTGTTATGTTAGGGAAGTAAAATGTTTGTTTTTAGTCTTTATGCTTAAGTCTGTCTTTCTGGGGATTGAGTCTCTGGAGTGATTTGTAGTTAGAATGGTAGAATTTGTGTTTACTGGGGAGTGGGAAGTTACTTCTTGTTATTTTCTAACGTGTGTAAGTGTGTATTGTAGTTTCTCTTAATTTTCTCTTTTCTGTATAAATATATATAGTTAGATTAAGCATAAACCTAGTTTGAAGGGGGTTTCCCCCCTTTCCTCCCTTTTCTTGGTGGGAGGAGGGAAGCTCTGACATCTGTATTGGGCAGTTGGCATTTTGCCAGCTCAACCCAAGACACTATGTTTATACATTTATCACAGACTTGATTCTGTAAACACTAAAGCAATTGTCTAAATTGAAAGTATCATGTCCTTTATCTATTTACCTACAGTTTCTATGATGTTCATCCTACTAACAGTATTTTAAAATAAAATGTGCTATGCTATCTACTTTTAACCAACCAATATGCAGAGAACATGGCCCATCTTACATATGGCTTATACTGTTCCTAATGCAAGAGTCCTTTTAGCAAATTATTGATCAAAACTTCAAAGTCTGTTTTCCTACTTTGCATACATTAATAAGGGGATGTCTTTAGTATTGGCCAGCATCCATTCATAAACAACCTGAGGTCATTTCCACCAAATTAGAGGTGGAAAGTAATAAAAGTTTTTGAGGGATTTTTTTAATCCTAAAAAGAGGAGCAGAAAAATTAAATGAGCTGGTAAAGTGGCATGGCTGAGTGACTGCTAAAGATGTGCCTTCTCACAGTAAGAAAAAATAATTAGCTGCACAAATGGAGGATAGTAAATCTGGACCTAACTTGCAAGAGTTATCAGAGGTAAATCAGTAGACTCTCAGAGAAGCAAGTTTGACCTTAAGCCAGAAGCACTGGTTTGAAACTATAAGAAACTATAAAAAATGTGAAAGGAGCAAGGTACTTTTTTTCAAAAGAAAAACTTACTGAATTTTCTTATTCTTTGAGCACATCAGCTAGCATGGAAGAACTGTCAGACTGTACATTTTGTTTCCAGAAGATCTCATCTATGTCTTTTCTGGAGATTATTTGCAAAGTGATTAACCCAATTATCCTATGAATATGCATGAACCATGAAGGCAAAAAAAAAAAATCCTGTACACAAATGACAATGAACTGCACTTATCTTTGGACCCATGTGTATGTTCACTGTGTGATCACCACTGTAATCATAGACATGCAATACAGGCAATCCCATTTTCTTAGTAGTCAGTCAGTTTGCTTCAATCCATTGCTATCATAGACATGCAATACAATCAATCCCATTTTCTTAGTAGTCAGTCAGTTTGCTTCAATCCATTACTACTTACTATCAGGAACCTACATACACCTGTCAAGAGGCAGAATTTTACTTCCATAGAACGTGTTGACACAGTTCATTTATTTCAGGCTGTAGCAATTTGCCAACATCAGCTGTCATCAGTTAACATCCGTTATGAGTTTTGGTGTGACTTTTTCCATATCAAAAGAGACAGGATTGTTGTCTGTCAAAGGGAAGATTTATTTACAGAACAGAACATATGACTTGACCAAAAAAATCAATATAATACAAAGAATTACCATGTTGATCAATAGTTTCCTTAGTCATCTGATTTATTTGGTTTTGGGTGGTACACAGCCCGAGAGCATTCTTTTATCTTTCTGTTGAAGAGACATCCAACATTTGTTCTGTATTACTTCTCTGTTTGTAAGTCCTGTTGCAGGAGTTCAGGATGCCTATTTAGGTCTTTTTTTCCCCCTATCTAATTGCTTATCTTTTATTGTTTATTTGCTTAAATACACAAAAAGCTCTTCTCAGTTGTGCCAGACAATAGGACAAGACACAATAGTTAGAACCAGCCCCTGAAGGAGAGGGTAACTGAGGTTTTTGTTAATGGATCCCTTGGGGCAAATTAGAGTGAATTGACACTGAATGACTGTGTTTATATATATATGTGTGTGTGTGTGTATATATATATATATATATGTATTTATATATGTGTGTGTGTATATGTATACACACACTATATATATGAAGGGTTTATTTTAGAGCAATTTGGTTGCAATGGAAAGGAGGTATGTAGAAATTTTGGTTATTATTATCTATGGTATTAGAACAATATAGAACTAAAAAAATAACACCTTAGAAAATGTATAAGGAAAATCAAGAAAGAGAAAGAAAGGATAAGAATAGAAATATATCACCACTCATGGATCCAATGAGGAGACTTAATTGTTGGAATCTAGATGTCTGTTGGTCAAAGTTATAGTCACAGTCATGATTTGTTGCGGTTGAGGAAAGCCCACGAAATACAAAGTCCAATGGGTTAATATACACTCAGGTTTACATGGGAATGCCCAGGTAATTCACCTGGAGGCAGAGTTCTACACTGTCTAGTGTAACACTATGGATCTGTTGCAACACTGTGGATCATACACTGTCCTTCGGTGGAAGGCCCCAGAAATGAGTCTGGGGGTACTTTGTGGGTCTTTGATGGTTTATGACACCTTCTAAGACATGACAGTTTCCTCTCATGTCAGCATAGTTCATCCAGTTACGCCCATCAGAAGGGTTGGATACCATTAGGTCTACATGTGAACATCCCAGTAGTTTCCTGTGGGGAGTTTTCAACCTAATAAGGTATGAAATCAAAAAGGATTGAATAATATGAATGGCCCAGAACCTTACGTGGGGGTGGGGATGGTTTACAAGTGAGTCAGTTGCATAAGGGAGGACACTGCAATGATAAAAAGCCCTGTTCCACCTTGCAGGATCTGCTTCTTATTGGCCTTCTCCCTTATCTGGCTTAAAATCCAGCTTGGAGCCACCAGTAGTGGCTGCATACCCCTCTGCATCTGGGCTGTTTCCTTGCACATCATCAGCAAAGCACCCACTGCTTTTGGAAATGGCTGAGTGTTTGAATCAATATTAACATTTCAGTCTCTCACAGCAACAGGCAGAAACATGCACAGGAAGTTCTACCTGAATATGAGGAACATCTTCTTTACTGTGCAGGTGAATCTACAAGGGAACAGATTGCCCAGAGAGCTTGTGGAGTTTCCCTCACAGGAGATATGCAAGAACCATCTGGGTGCAAGTCTGTGCCATGTGCTCTGGGATGACCCAGCTTGAGCAGGGAGATTGGACCAGATGACCCACTGTGCTCCCTTCCAGTCTGACTAATTCTTTGAAAAGGCATAAGCTGTATCAATGCAAGTAGTAAAATTAAGTAAAACAGGAAAAAAACCCCTTGTTATTCCATTATTCATTTCACATACTACCTGAGAAAAACAGCAGCTGTTCCACATCTCCATTTTACCTAGCATTTCTCATGCAAATGTTTTCAAGAATTGATTTTTTATGACTAACAAATAAGAATTTGGGCAAGTAAGACTAAATATTGGGAATATAAGTAGTTCAGACATCCCGAAAAAAAATATTATTTTTTAATTTCAAAAAATATTTAAATGTTCCCATTTGAAAAGCCTTTTTTTAATCAGTTGATGATTTTATATGACATATGTTAGTGCAATAAGGGAAACAATACGAATCTGACATACAGCAATATCAGCTTGAAACACTTCAGTTGAAGTATTCAATTGAAATCACCGAAAAAACCAGAATTTGGATTTTTTCCTATTTACTTCATTCTGTTAACTTTGAAGGTTATAATGCTGCTAATATTTTGGTTTGCATTTTTCATTTTTGACAAATTGTATTTTCTGGTAGGATAATTTTCTGTTAAGTTCTTGTGGTGATTTTTGATAAGTAAATAATGGAATATATACACACATGAATAAAAAAATGTCTGCACAAAACAATGCCTGCAGTGAAGAGAATAAGTTTATCCTGCCTAGTGGGAAATAACTTGTTCCTATATGCTGCCAGCAGGAAAAAAATTCTTATTTTGTGAGTCTGAATAGCAAATACTCAGTTTGCTAGATGTTTCCCTGTTAGCCCAACCAGTTTTCACTGTGTGATTTATTACTTGACTATGAAACTAAATAACAATAAAATGCTTTAAAATACATGTATTATATTTCTTGCTGTTATAAATTATGTAGCATTTACTGCTACAAAATTGTCATGGAAGTTTCACAAACCTGCTTCTGAATTTAGTTAACATCACTGCAGAAATTAGCCCTGAAGTGCTACAGATTTCTACAACTCTGATGATAGTCTGAATGCAAATGTCATAGACACCTTTCTTCTCCCAGCTGTTACCTTTAGCCACCTGACATTATGTCAGTAATGATAATCAGATATGAAATAAAAACTTCTATCACCTTCATAAAAGGATACGAAAAGCATGATGAAATCTCAAGGCTAACATACCAGAAAATGTTAAACTTTTTTTACTTTTCTCAATCAATTATGCTTTTATTTCAACCTTTTCTGCCTAAAGAGAACCAGCAGTTTTCTACAAGCAGCTTGACACTTATTCCAACAGAGGAAGTGACATCCTGAAGCAATTCACTGGTCTGCTAAATCCAGTATCAGACCTCTGGCAGTGGAAAACACTAGCTCTTTCAGAAAAACAAATGAAAGAGTGCAGTTGTGGAATGTTTTAGTGATTTTCCGCTGCGACTGCATTCAATGAGCTAAGTACATTTTAAAGAAATTGCTCCATCAGCCTAGTACTTTCTCAGAACAAGACAAGGTGGCATAAAAATATTTCCCTGCTTCTATTACATCCTGTGTCTTGTAGAGACCAACAAGAACAAAGGGCTGATAGGAATTATGTGGTGCATTACATGAAGAAATTGTAAATAATCTAGAGACTTAAAAATCAATTGTCTGGTTTTATCTTCTTCATCAGTTTCATTTTTTTCTTTTATTTTTTTCTTTTTTTTAAAAAAATTAAATTGTAACAGTCAATATAATGCATAAGAACTAAAGATGCTGAGCAATATGACCACAATCCAGCAATACCCTCACCATATTTTCTTCTAGTGACAGTGTCTTCACAGTGAACAACTAAATATTTGAGGTACTCTTTAAACATAGAAGTGACTTACACAAACACATCCAGGTTTTAGAGGGCAACATTTATTCCTCTTCATAATGTATTCTCAGGTGTCTGGTAATGTATCTGCTTTGCAACAGCATTTGATTTGTACCATAACCCAGTTACATCCTACCTATAATAGTTCTGTGACATCTGAATCACCTCTCTGGGTGCTTTTTGGTTTTGTAGTGGTTTTATTTTCTGGTTGGGATTACTCTTTTTTTTTTTTTTTAGGAGGTTACACTGGCCTATATTCAGTATCTGGACATGAATGCAGTGTAAA
Source organism: Sakesphorus luctuosus (assembly GCA_013396695.1). Taxonomy (NCBI): domain Eukaryota; kingdom Metazoa; phylum Chordata; class Aves; order Passeriformes; family Thamnophilidae; genus Sakesphorus; species Sakesphorus luctuosus. The sequence continues at coordinate 318,436 of VWZD01003511.1, read as the reverse complement.
AGCTGGAATGAAACACAGTGTAGGTGAAGAGTGGATGAAGGATGGAGTACTTGAAAGCACTGGAAAGGCTTTGAAAATTACTTGAAAGTACTGAAAAGGTGCTGACAGTATCTATGAGACAAGTGATTCCAAGATTTTTTCACTGTATGCTGCAATGTGGGTGAACAGGCAGTTCTTTGAAGGTGCACTAAATTTCTGCAGTGAAGTGCTGATGGAACTCTGCCAGCTGCTTTTGCTGTGCAAGTATTTTGGAGAAATTTAACAGAATGATGTACACAAAACCAGAGGATTATTGCAGTGTGTAATCAACAAAGCACATCTGCTCTCTTTAAAGACAATCAGAGATTAGCTTGCCATAAAATTATTGCTGAAAATATGAATTATTAATTAACATATAATTATTGACCAAAAGCTCACAACATCTAACCAACAAGAAGCTATCTGCCACTGAATATATTGTATTGCTCTTTGACTACCCCAGCATAGATCTAAGACAAGGATAATTCTCAAAATGTTTGTGCTCTTCAATTTCTGCAAGCTTCATAGATTTCTGGGAATTCAAAGATCCTTAAAGAGTTGTTCAAAATCACAGAGAAGATCGAATAACCTCAAAACTCTGATCCTTGAATAACTTTCTACCTGGGCTAAACCCTATGTTCTCCTTAAATTTTTTTTCCCCTCAGAAATTTTTGGGTTTTTTTGACTTAGAATTCTGTCTTCTGACTAATTATCTGTTTTCCTTAGACATTATTTACTTTTGAAATATCTGTTTCTATGACAAAGCTGAATAAGGTAACCAAAACATTCATTAGCATTCACATGGGCAAACCAAGAGGCTGTACACACTTAGAAAATGTACTTAGGAATATAAATTCAAAATGATAATGATTACTGCTGAGAATCAGTAGTTCTATTCTACACATTAAATTTCGGCCCCTCGGCAGGCAATGTGTCTTCTGGCTGCATGGAGTTCTGTCTTTCACTTCTGGAGGCATGTTCAGCAGCCTGTGTCCTACTGTGGTTTTGGAACATGCTTCACTTGACTCCTGGGATGGTCCTCTTTCAATAAATTCAATCAATTTTTCTAGCATCTCTGCATGACAGCCAGAGGCATCTATTGCTGTCCCATTAAATTTAGTTGCCTCTTCAGATCTCCCTCAAAGCAGAACACCTAATTTCCTTTCAATGACCTAGAGGATTGAAAAAAACATGATTAGACATGTATATGGAGGTTGTATGGATTCTTCCCAGAAAGGTATTTATCTTACTCTGTGGAATTTGTAAGGCATGCAGATATATTACCTGCTTATGTCTGAATGTTTCCTACAACAAGCTTAATTTCAAACATTTTACTATTCTCAGGAATATCTGTTGTCTCAAGACCTCCACCCTGATATTCTAACTCATTTCTCTCTGGATTTGATGTGAAATTCTAAGTATTGAAGTCTTAAGTGGAACCTACTTTATCTTTTTCTGATCCACTTAGCAGTTTGAATGAGATTTGTCTGTTCCAATGAAGCACCAGAATTTAGAAGGCTTGAGTCTAAGATAGACTCCTACACCTTGTGGCCAATGTCTTTTAGTCAGGAGTTAAGTCAAATTAATTAATCTCTCCATGTATGTACTTTTCTATATTGAGACCAGTAATTACCTTAGAGGTGTATGTTTAAAGCATGTACATCTACAATTGGATTGGCTCAATCTCTATGTACACACACTGTGATTACACATGATGGTACTGCTGCCTCTGTAAAGGTGCTCATAGTGGTTTTATTGCAGTTGCTTGCAGCAGTGCAGTTATGACAAGGCATTCGACACAAGCTATAAGATCTTTCTGGATTGGATAAGTTGCTGAACTGTGTATTGTGGCATACAACATGGCTAGAAATGCCTTGCTTAAGTGTAGTCCTGTACAAACTGCAGTCATTGCAAAAATTTTTAAAAATACAGCCTTTTACACTCCTATAGATTAACAGGTCTTCATGTATCTTTAAAATTTATCCCACTGAATCTCAGAAAAGCAAAAGCAGTATAATTTCCATGCTGATGAAAAACATCTCTCTTAAGAAGTTTAGGGAACATCTTAGGAAACAAATTCTCTAATTAACCTGACATCATAGCCAAGGAAGTGATTAAAAGATCCTTTTGGTCCAGGGTCTTCTTCAAGAGTGTCTTAAGGTGAAGATCACTATAGATGTACAGAGGACTTCTAGACTGAAATGGGTGGCTACCACTATTGAGTCTCTGAGAAAAGTATATCCCATCCTTTATTCAGTACTGGATGTTTTGGGAAAATATTAACAAGGCAAACCCTACAAAATATTTCCTGCATATCTTTTCCCAGTTAAAACTGAGTGAAATATTACATCTTTCATTTTTCATGCCATCTACTGCTAGAATAAACTTACTCGTTTAGAGCTTAGTTGTTTTTTTTTTTCATAGCTAAGGAAACCAGCTTCCAAATGAAATGTGGTTTAGAAAAATAGGCTTCTATTTGCCTTTATAGTAGAATGAAATAACCATGAAATGCAATTACCAGTGCTTCAGACACCACTAGAACAAATATATAGACATATATGTGTATACATACTGTATCTGGAGTCTTTCCTACATTTTCCATGTAAAATTAATAATAATTTTGTACATACTAAATTTAACTTACCTGGTGCCCTTGGGAGCTTTGAAAAAATCACTTTAAGTAGCACTCTAGAGTTCAATATATTTTATTATAACATTTTAAAACATAATTATGATGAAGGAAATAATAACTGAGTTTTATTTATTAAGAGAGAAAAGGTAGTTTATAATAAAACCAATTAATATGTGTGAGGTTAGATATGGTAATTGCACCTGGAGTTGAATGAACTATAAACATTGCAATGATGATACAACTGCAACCCTGTTAATTAACCTTGGTTTTCACATGCCGGCAGAGGTCTGTTGAATCTTCTGCAGTAACTCCTTCCTACCCAATCCAGATTTCAATTGTGGTGTACAGAGGTCAAGTAATAATAGGCTAAGACACTATACCATTTATACAAATTTTCCATTCTAATAATATTGTGAGAATTGCATATATTTTTAATACAAATCATACATCTACAGAAAAATATTTATATATATTTCAAATTATTAATGATTTCTCATATTGTAATGTATTTATTAAATCTAATATGCTACAAATTTTTAAGCAGCTTAAATAGTCCAGTCTATTTTATAGATTTTTCAATTACCGAAACAGTTGCCATTAGTAACAGATCTCATTTAAAACCATAAAAATCCCCTTATAAGTATTAAGAAACTATATCCAACTGAAATCCCAGCAAAAATTTTGAATCTTTGATATATCTTTTAGCATGGTAATTATTGTAGTTTTTCTGTACATTCCACTATGAAATAAACTGCACATTCTGAAATAAATGTATAGATATGCAACTTTTCATTCATAACGTGAATATATATGTCTGAAAATGGTGAAACTGCATTTTCCATGACCCACAGAGATCTTTCTTTGCAGAAAGATCTACAGCTAATAAAATTAGTGCGTAAAGAGCAAAAGGAATTCCAATGCTTTATTCTATGCTGAAATATGTAGGAAATGAAAGAACTTTGTAAGAAGTCAGAATTTTGGCCTAACTCAGTATCATGCCTTTCTCTTTGTATTTCAGTAATTCATACTTTCCCTTGCCCAGAAACAAAGATCATGAAAGAAATAAACTTGTTTTTTGCAGCACCAAGAGAGGGAGGCTCCTGCCTATATTCTGCTAAGTAGGGTTCTGCTGAGAGTGGCTGTTCAGAGACCCCTGGGCTGCTAGTCTTGATGAAGTATCCAGCATAGAAACCTCGCTCTTGCCTACCTTTTCCAGGCCCGCTTCCAAGACTGCAATCCTGAAGACTGCAGAGGGCAATGTAATAAAATCACCTGTAGTGACTTTAAATTCTCTCTGCCCTGGGTAATGGTCAGTTTGACTATTTTGCTGCCACCATGAAAAAGGAGCAGTGAGGCTGGGGCACAGTGCCTTGCTCTTTGCAATGCCTTGCTTCCTGCAAATTCTAGCATATCATTTACTGCTTTCATTAACCTTCTCTGAAATTCTAGTATTAAATCTTTTGAAGTGATCCTATGAATGTGGGACTCAGTTCCTACTCAGCTTGTAACATTGCTTCGTATACAGGATTATAGTGCTTACATGTCATTTTTCAATGCCTGTAATTTGTCCAAGCAACCTGGTTGCTACAATACACCAGAAGTGATTCTCATTGAAAAATCACTTACATTCTTCTTAAGAGGGGTCAGAGTTCCATGCTAAGGTCTTTACATTGCTTATTGAGTAGAAAGAGAACCCTTAACTCCTGACAAGGAAATGAAGGAGCTTTATTCTCTCAGGAGCACTCAAAAAACTTATTGAACCAGAACCAGGGCCTTTGAGAATGCACAAGAAATTCAGACAATTTTTTTGCAAGTATCTGTCACCTAAAATATAACCAAATAGGATTCTGTCTGCCCTTATACACCACCTACATTAAGCATTAAAAAAAAAAAGTTCTCTCACATATTCTTTCAGAAAGATAAAAAAATTACATGAGAAAGTGAAAATTATATGAGAGTTTTAAGATTTAACAAAAGAAAATGTTTCCAAGTACAGTGGTTTGAAAGGCACAGAGGCCCCCATCAAAAAAAGGGACTGAGTCTGGATAACTGCAACTAACTAGTAGACCTTGACTTTTGCTCATATGAACACAGCTGTGGCTACTCTCATTCAGATCAGCCCCATTTATGGCACTAGCACTACCTACTATTCCTAAACCATGTGCAGAAAACACTCTGATGCTAGAAAATTGTTCATGCTTAAATCAAGCGTATTTCTACTGCTTCCAAAGAGTTTACTTTTTTTTTTCTGTTTTATTTTGGCCTAGATATTTCAGTTTAACCTCTCTCTTCTTACCTATTCTAACCCGAAAAAAATCTGTTTTTCAAGTACTCCTGAGATAACAGGGTCTTATTCACAAAAGTGTTAAAATGCCTTAAAAAAAATGATGTCTGATGTCTGTTGACATGTTCAAAAGCTACCCAACTTTTTTATGTAGCTCAAAGATCCCATTTCCATGGCTGCTGATAGAGCACTTAAGTTGGGTTCTCATGTTAACCAGCAAACACCCTTAAAGAACTGAGGATCCTTTGTGCCGGAGCTCACTCAGTGTTCTTGTGTATTGCCAGATACACTGGGCTGTCTCACAGGCAGTCCGTATATTTTCTGTCACAAAGTCACAGAAACACAGAATGTGCTGAGCTGGAAGGGACTCACAAGGATCATTGCGTTCAACTCCTGGCACTGCACTGGAACATCTCCAGGAGTCACACCAGGTACCTGAGAGTGTCATCCAAAATCTTCTTGAACTCTGTCAGGCTTGTTGCCATGACCACTTCCCTGGGGCGTCTGTTCCAGAACCCAATCACCTTCTGGGTGAAGAATGTTTCTCTAATATTCAACCTAAACCACCCCTGGCACAAGTTTAGGCCATTGCCTTGGGCCCTGTCACTGGTCACCACAGAAAAGAGATCAGTGCCTGCCCCTCCTCTTCCTCTCACTAGGAAATTGTAGACTGTAATGAGGTCTCTGCTCAGTCTCCTCCAGATGAACAGACCAAGTGCCCTCAGCTGCTTCTGATACGGCTTCCCCTCAAGGCCCTGCACTATCTTCATTGCCCTCCTTTGGACACTCTCCAATAGCTTAATATCTTTCTTACATTGTGTTGCTCAAAATGCACACAATATTCAAGGTGAAGTCACCCCAGTGCAGAGCAGAGCGGGACAATCCTCTCCCTTGAGCAGCTGGTGATGCTTTGCCTGATGTCCCCCAGGACATGTTTTGCCTTCCTGGCTGCCAGGGCACTGCTGACTCATATTCAACTTGCCATTGACCAGGATCCCCAGGTCCCTTTCTGTGGCACTGCTTTCCGGCATCTCATTCCCCACTCTCTCCGATTATCCACGGTTGCCACATCCCAGGTGCAGAATCCGACACTTCCTCTTGTTGAACTTCATCTGGTTGGTGATTGCTGAGCCCTCTGATTTGTCAAGATCTCTCTGCAGGACCTGTCTGCCTTTGAGGGAGTCAACAACTCCTCCCACTTCTGTGTCATCTGCAAACTTGCTTAGTATCCCTTCCAGTCCTGTGTCCAATTTATTTACGAAGATATTGAAAAGCACAGGGCCCAAGATTGAGCCCTGTGGAGCCCCACTAGTGACAGGTCCAGTTTGATGTTATCCCATTCACTATTACCCTCTGTGCTCCACCTGTGAACCAATTGCTCACCCACCACATGATATGTTTATCCATCTGTGGGCTGAACAGAGTAACCAGATGATACTGTGAGAGACAATATTAGTATCTTTGCTGAAATCCAAAAACATTACATGAACTGGCTTCCCTTCATCATAGAAGGAAATGAGGTTTGATAAGCAGGACTTTCCTCTCATGAAGCTATGCTGTCTGTGACCAATGACTTTGTTGTCTTTCAGGTGTGTTTCAATACCTCCCAGAATAATCTCCATGACTTTACCAGTCACTGAAGTAAGAATGACTGGCCCCTAGTTTCTGGGATCCTCCTTCTTGCCCTTCTTGAAAACTGGGACAACACTCCCTGGCTTCCAGTCAGCTGGGACCTCTCTGGATTTCCCTAGACTGCTCAAAAATCATCAAGAGAGATTTTACAGTGACATCAGCCAGCTCTTTGAGGATTCTGGGATGAATCCCATCAGGCCCGATAGAATTTTAGGGATCCCATTGGAGCTGCAGATCCCACACAATTTCAGGTTTGACTGGGGGTTGATCATTCTCAGAGTCATGATCCTCCGGCTCAGGAGCTTGGACGCTCTTGGTCCATCATCTGTATTGAAGACAAAGAAAACATTAAACACCTGTGCCTTGCATCTGTCCCTGTTTGTCAGGTGACATTCCTCATCCTATAATAGGCAAATATTTCTCTACTGCTTATTGCCAATAATATATTTGAAAAATAAAACTCTTTATTGTCCCCCACATTTCTGGCAGCTTCAACTCCAGCTGAGCTTTGGCTGCATGAAATTTCACCCTACAGCAGCAAGCAGCATCTCTGATTTTTTCCCCATGTCACTTGACCCTGGTTACACTGGGCATACATCTTCCTTTTTTGCCTTATTTCCAAGAGAACACCCCAGCTCAGCCAAGTCAACCTTCTGTCTTGCCTGCTTGACTCCCAGCATTCGGGAATTGTCTGCTCCTGTGCCCTTAGGAGGTGATGTTTGAAAAGTGAGCAGCACTGATGGATACCAACACCTGCAAAAGCATTTCCTCAGAAGACCTTACTTGCTAGTTCCCTGAGCAACCTGAAATCTGTTCTCCTCATTCCAAAGCTGAGGTTTTGCTGATACTTTTCCTTCTGTCAACAGAAATTTTAAACTTGATTGCTTTGTGGTCTCTGTGGCCAAGACAGACACGAATCTCCACTTTGCTCATGAGTTTCACTCTGTTGACAAGCAGATCATGGAGGGCACCTTTCTAATGGAAACCAATCAGGGGGAACAGCTTCTCAGAGAACACACCACGCACAATGTGGAGGTAACCCCAAAAGCCTTTATTCAGCAGGAGAGCTGGCTTTTAAGGGGTCAGTTCTGGGAGGGACTTGGAAGGGGCTGGAAACTTAGGAGGGATTGGGTTGGTAACCGATAACATCTGAGGGGCGGAGAGGGAGAAGGTCTGATGGGAGGGCTCTGGATAAATTGCAACCCAGATAGCAAATGGGAAAACACTAGTAACTGGCCAACAAGGGCTTAGGGATCGGGGCTGGACAGGCGGAAGAGACCAGCACACTTCAGTTGGACCATCAGGGCTCCAGGAAGGGCTGCTGCAGCTTGGATCTGCTGAAGGGCTTTGGGCACCGCTGTGGCACCACACCGCTGCCCACACCGCCCGTGCCCGTGCTCGTGCCACACATGCAGGCGCAGTGGCACTCCCCAGAGATGAAGAGGGAATGCAAGGTGGTGTCGTTGGGTGATGGGAGGCAGCAGCCACCTGCCGCAGCAGCGGCGGGGGTCAGGTGACTCTGTGGCAGGGGTTTGTGCCAGTTGGGACCGATCCAGCCCAGGAGAGATGGCACCAGAGCCTTCCGGTGCCAAGGCTTGTCACGAGAAACCTCAGAGGGACACACGGGAAGGGGGAACGAGCGTGGGAGGCATAGGACCATGTGGGGGGGAAAAGGCATACAGAGAAAAATGCACTAATCCTGTACCCACAGGTGGTCAGTTCCTCGGAGGGTGTATCTCAGCGTATCCTGTCATCTTTCCGAGTCAGCCTCCTTAGGAATTGTTCCATGAAGTTGTCTTCCAGATTTTTATGAATCTTCTGGCCCTGTAAGGTAGATTGGAGGCAGATATAGGTTAACATAACACACTGTATGTAAAGCTTTTTTCCAGAGATCATGTTTTCAGGGAAGTGTAAACTAAATCAGTGGGAACTCACTACATTATCTCTGTTTCTTTTTCAAATCCTGTTGGAATCAAGCTGCATTTTTAAGCAACTGATTGCTTTATTACCTCTTGCCGTAACTCTTGCTGTTATTGAGGATAATGAATATTGCAGGCTAATTATAGGTTGTAGATAATAATGATTTTTACTCTCCCATCATTCAGTTTTACTCAGGAACTTTTTGTGTTTGTGTAATAAGAAGAGGGCAAGAGTTCATTAACTTCTCTGTTCCTTTAACTGTTTCCTATAGTGTCACACACAACTGTTTAAAGGTATTCCTAAAAATTTCTATATATTCTGCTTTATTGCACCTACCCACCTTGCATCTCAGTGTAAGTTACAAGTACATTGCCAAGGGCTGTTGAGCTGCTGTGAAGCCGAGTTTCCTACACATTTCTTGGATTGCGAGGAATCTGTTTCAGGGCTCTTTTTGTCAAAGAAAGACTGTGAACTTGTTTTTAAAGAATATGACTTTTAGATACAAACTCACGTTATTTTGTTTGGCTGTACCTTTTTGTTGCTCCCCGTAAAAAAAAATCCCTTGTTTTAGTTTCCTGTACCTTTACATCAGATTTGCAGTGCAGAGAATTGAACAAAGAATTCATGGTAGAGAATACTGATTTTTCAGCATCTTCAGATAGAGCCATGTTTAACAACTTTCTCATTTAAAATATAAATTAAAATTAATAAATTGTGAGAAAATTGGCCTAATGTGATATGATGTGCAAACCTATGCAGAATAGTGCCCTGAGATCTTTAAACTACTTTACAATCCCATCAGTGAAAACTCTATAATAGCAAGTAGAAGAAGGCTGGATTTTCACAACTTCTTGGACTCTCAGAGGCCATACAGATAATATTTGCTTCAAGAAGTATTCAGTGGTTGTGTCTCTGCTTACGTACTGCTGTCCACCACCAGCAGCCCACAAATGCAGATAAGTGAGAATGCCCAGAATTTGCAATGGGTGAAATGTCCCTGTTCTGCATCACTCCTACTGCCCCTCATGCTTCTTGAGTGAAGCACATTAAAACTATCCATGAACCAACTAATCTTCTACAGAATGAGAGCTGAACCACAGTATATGATATCCATTTCTGCTGCACACAGGCTATGTTCAGGACAGAATTGGGGCAATAAAATGGCCTACAGCTTTCACTGCTCTAAATTTTTCTGCCTCTATTAAAATCAGTGGAGCAGAGAAAATTTATATTAGGTGAAAGACTGGTATAGGCAGTTTCTGGGCATGATTCTCCTTTGCCTGTAATTAGTGTTTCTAGTTACAGTTACACAAAGCAAATGCAAACCCTTCCGTTCTGAACTGGTTGTGCTTTATATGTGGCATTTTCAATTACTGTTTATCCTTTCATTCTGCAGCTAGTAGACTGAAATATTTTTAGTTGTGTGTGTATATCATGTGGTTGCTAAGCCTTTTAGGGCAAGGTAGTTGCAAGAACCTTTATTATAACAGGTCTAAGTGACTGTAAATAACTTTGTAGCTTATATGAACAAATCTACATCCACCAAGGACAAGTAAGCTATATTTATAGAATAATAGAATCACAGAATCAGTCAAATTGGAAGGAACCACAGTGGATCATATGATCCAACCTCCTGGCTCAGACAGGGAGCACATCCTAGAGCACACTGTACAGGATTGCATCCAGCCAGTTCTGGAATATTCTTGCATTAGATTCCACATATAAGCAGAATGATTGAACAGATCAGAAAAAAAAAATAATACTTTGTTATGGTTTAGCCAGGTGGGCCTAAATTTAGGCTTTAAAACTCAGATTTGGGCCTGAAATTGTCAGCTGCCTTGAGCTGGGCTGGACTAGCTAACAGCTGACCTCTTCTAGCCAATAATATTGTATTCCACACCATACAACATCATCTCAAAAGAAGAAAAATCCAGTGTGTGGGAGTGGCTTGGGCAGTTGCTTCGTGGCTGTTGCTCCAGCAGGACACACCGTGCTGTCCCAGGAGGGATGAAGAGGCCCAAGCCCATAGCACCGGCTCACCATCATGTTATCTTAGGGAAGTAAAATGTTTGTTCTTAGTTCTTCTCTTTGCTTAAGTCTGTCTTTGGGGAATTGATTTCTTTAGAATGATTTGTAGTTAGAATGGTAAAATCTGTGCTTATTGGGGAGTGGGAAGTTATATATAACTTGTGTAAGTGTGTGTTATATTGTAGTTTTCTCTTAATTTTCTCTTTTCTACTAAATACATCTAGTTAGTTTCAGCATAAACCTGGTTTGAGGTTTTGGGTTTTTTTTTTCCTCTCCCTCTTCTTTCTACCTTTGGCTGGTTGGGGGGAGGAGGAAGACTTTTTCTCTGTTCTTGGGCAGTTGGCATTTTGCCAGCTCAACCCAAGACATACTTGTTGTGTAATAGAATAGACAAATAATTGCTCTGAAGTCTAAATTTTAAATAACTATATTGTTAAATTAATGAAACTGTATTTTAGTGGATACTACCTCCTTGATATAAAAACCCTTCAGATCTGAGATTGAGCAATGATACCAAACATAAAGTATGATTCAAAGGAAAACCAGTTTTGTTTCAGGGCAATATTCTTTCTTCTCAGTCCAAGAAAGGACTAATACAGTAATCTTTTCAACTAAAACATGAGGCTGTAAAAATTGGATTGAAAATTACAAAGTACAGTAAGTACAGTAAATATTGTAATGCAGGAAATTTCATGTAGTGAGTCAGTAAAACTATTTCATGCTATTTTCAGGTTATCCCCAACCCCTGGATTGGAACCTTCTTTAATTGGTGAGGTGATATATTTAGTGTGGAATGTGATAATGAATTTTTATATACCCTCACATGTGTCAAGGTAGTTACCATTGATACTTCACATAAAGCCATTCCTTTGTTTTATTTATGACTCTGCCTTCTCTGTTGTGTCTGACTTTTTTTTTCTTTTTATGGAAGTCCTTCAGTCTTCCAAAGAGCATTATTGCAGTCCAAAAGATATTTTAATAATATATGTAATGGATATACAAGGACAAGCTCAAGAAGTACGCCTTTGGGCATCTCAGGAGATGTAACAAGACCAAGTGCAAGGTGCTGCACATGGCTCAGGGCAACCCCTTGTACCAGTACAAGCTGGTGGATGAACAGATGGAGAACAGCCCTGCTGAGAAGGGCTCTGGGAGGATGAGAGGCTGGACATGATCAGGCAGTGTGCGCTCACAGCCCAGAAAGATAATTTTATCCTGGGATGCATCAAAGGCAGTGTGGCCAGCAGGTCGAGGGAGGGGATTCTGCCCCTCTGTTTCTGTCTGGTGAGACCCCACCTGGAGTACTACATAGGTTGTACACGTTTGTATCTTGCTAAGTTGGTGACATGCTGGTGAATTTAAACAGTTCTGGCCTATAACAACTTAAATATAGCAAAATGCAGAACCACACAGAGAAACTGGATTATAAAGAGGAATTTGAGGACTGGGTTTTATATTTAGTTTTATTGTTATTTTCCTTTACTATTTTTCCTCACCAATTTAAATGAAAAGATCATGTATAACTAACCCTGTGGAAAAAAAGAGAATTATAAGATTAAACCCAGGCATGAACAAAAGAAGATACAGTTAATCTTTGCTTATTTTTTAAACTGCATAATACAGATAAAGGGAATTTTATTAAAGTTCTCTGTAAAAACCTGTAACTATCTACTGATATTAACGATTTTGTTTTTTTTTCCCCAGCTAATATGACTACCAGTAGGACAGAATTTAAAGGGAATATGAAGACAAATAACATCTGAACAGATGTCAAGAATTTTTTTTTCTTAAGGAGAACCATTAAAATGTAGAGCCTCCCAAGCAAGATTGTTGGGGTAAAAACTCTGTGTTAGTGGAAGAAACAGTTATATACCATCATGGAAATGGTATACTGAAGATTCATAGTATCATATAATTATTAAGGTTGGAAAAGGCCTCCAAGATCATCAAGTCCAGTCTTTGACCAACCACCACGTCAACTAAACCATAGCAGCAAATGCCAAATCCACTTGTTCCATGAATGTTTCCTGTGATGGTGACTCCAGCATTTCTGTGAGCAGCCTGATCCAATGCCAGACCACCCTTTCAGTGAAGAAATTCTTCCTGACACCAACCTGAACCTCCCTTGGCATAGCTTGAGGCCATTTCCTCTCTCCTGTCAGTAGTTGCCTGGGAGAAGAGGCTGACTCCTATCTGGCCACAACCTCCTCTGGGGTGGTTGTAGAGAGTGATAGGATCTCCCCTGAGCCTTTTTTTCTCCAGGCTCCCTCAGCCACTCCTCATATGACTTATTGTCTAGACCCTTCACCAGCTTTGTTGTCCTTCTCTGGCCATGTTCCAGAACTTCAGTGTCTTATAGAAAGGGGCCCAGAACTGCACACAGTACTCAAGATGTGAACTAAGACCCCGAGATTAGCTCAGTTGGTTAGAGCACAGTGGTAATAATGCCAGGGTTGTGGGTTTGGTCCCTGTAGAGTCCATTCCATTCACTGAAGAGTTGGACTCAACGATCTTTTTAGATCCCTTCCAGCTCAGAATATTCTGTGATTCTCCTCACTGAGTACAGGGGGATGATCACTGCCCTAATCCTGCTGGCCACTCTATTTTTGATACAGTCGAGGATGCCACTGGGGACACTGAGACCTGGGCATGCTCCTGGCTCACATTCAGATGGTTGTTGACCAGGCCCTTTTCCGCTTAACTGCTTTTCAGCCACTCTGTCCCTGACCCGTATCTTTGCGAGGGGTTGTTGTGACCCAAAGGGAAGACCTGACACTTCCCCTTGTTGAACCCACACTGTTGGCCTTGGCCTACCCATCCAGTCTGTCTAGATCTCTCTGCAGACTCTGCCAATGCTCTAGTAGAACAGTCCCACCCAGCTGGGTGTTATGTGAAAATTGTCTGAGGGTACATTCAGTCAACTTGTCCAGATGATCAATAAAGGTATTAAACAGGACTGGCCCAAATACTGAGCCTTGGGGCTTCACTAATTTTCTGACAGACTTTTTTTTTTCTTTCCAAATCATATGTATTTTTTAAACTTGAGAATGGGTGGAGTTTTTTTAAACTGTGAATGGAAAAACACAGAATGAGAGTAAGAGACAAAAATGCAGGGTATATGATAAAAAAAGATTCATTAATAGATGTGCCACAGGTCACAAGTTGTGTACACAGTGCTGAAATGAAAGCTGATGCTTTTTCCAGAGTTATGATAACATTATGGGAACCCTTTTACTTCATCATCTCAATTAAACTGTGAGTATTAGCATAATCAGCTGTCACTCTATTTTCTCTTTGTTTCTTTCTCCCATCCTGCAGATTAAGAATCTACTTCCACTTGCTTAAAAATTGCTTCAGGAAAATGGAAGACTATCACAGCTTATCAGACTGGAACAGAACTCCAGCCTCTGCAGTGAAGATCATAAGGCTGTATCTGCTATACACATAAAACATGCAAGTACTAGCACTGAAAAGTAGAAATTGCTTCCAAGTGCTTTATTTCCTATGGCAACACTCACACCTAATAACGGGTCAAACCTTAAGACAAAGTGTTCAGTTAATGGGTGTTGCAAGAGCAGGAACACATCTGATGAATCCATTGCTTTAATCAGGTTTTATATGTTGGATCAACAAATATTTGCAAATATTTGAATAAGTAATATAGCTAAGGACAACACATTTTATTTAGGTCATTCAGATCCCCAGGAAAAATAAGAAAGGAAAGTATTCTAGATGTCAGTGATTCTGGAGGCTTTAAAAAAGGTCTTTCAACTAATTTTTGTACAGTATCAAAACACAGCAAGCAATGCCATGCACTCTATAACTCACATATAAATATATAAATACACTGGAAAAACTGAAATGAACTTAAAACTTGGAAATAAATACACCAGCTAATATCCTAAACAGAATCTAGTCCATAAAGCAGATATGTTCAAGTGAATCACTACCTTGACTGGGATGGCCTAAAAGCACAGAAGGCCAAACTCTTTGAAAATATTAGAGGAAGAGATAGCAAGGGGAAAACATAAAACCACCAGAAAAAAGAGAGCAATGAAAACTATTTTTCAACATTTTTTGTAATGTTAAATAAAGTTTGAAAGCTTGTGTTATGCTATGAAAGCCAGAAGACACCACAAAGCAGAAAGCCATGCCTGGCTATCAACTGAAGTAAAAATTTTTCTGGCTAGGGAGGGCTCAACTCAGAGCAAAGTCTTTGATCATAGGATAGTGTCCCTGTTGGGAGGAAAACCACAAGAAGTGCTTTTGTATTTCCCTGTGAGTATGGACCAACTTGTAGGTTACATTGACAAGTTGACAAGCACACCAACTTCTTTGACGCTACCACTCATCCCTTTGTGCAGATGAATTTAAATTATAGATAATTAATTGCTGTTTGACTGGGCCCCTCAGCTCATTAACCAGAATAAGAAAAGATCTGTTGCTCTTTTAACTAGACAGATTCCTTCTGTTGGGAATATGAATGGACTCATTAGACAAGTCTTCCTAATGATTTTGCTCTTGGAGTGGTGCTATTAAACTGAAGCTAAAGCTTCAGAAGAAGATAAAGCTTTTATTTCAGAGAAATATACTGCTGATTCAGAAAGGTTGACTGGATGATCGAATAGATCTTTGCCAACTTTGATGAAATACTGCATCAGCTCAGGAACATCACCAAAACCCGCATTTCAAAGGCAGGCTGTTCATTTTCTGCTAAGCTTTCCTGTGCAATGTTTCAGAATAATGGAGAAAACAAAAGATCCATGCCTGGAGAACAGTCTACTTTAATCAAGGTTGAATTCAGACCAGATCAGAATAGCGACAGTATTGAGCAACAGCTCAGGATCATTCTTTAACCTAAGAAAGACTGGGGAATAGGGAGAAGTGCTATTCTCGATAGTAAAACTTTAGTAATCACAAAGCTATTTTGTGGATACAGTGTTCACTTCTCTTATTACAATGATAAGGTCAGTAAGCCAGAGGAAGCCTTTAAGATATTTAGCAGAACTATACTTGGTTACACATCAGCAGCTTCGTAGCAGGTAGAGCTGGATGGTGTGGCAAAAACCATCAAGGCTACAACTGAACATCCTTTGCCATTGAACCAGTTGTGCAAAACTGAGAGATAGGTGCTTCCTGAGCAATAGTTAGCAATCTCTTCTTCCTACTTGCAATTTCCTTGAAACAGAGATTATAATTCATCAATTCTTCATTGGTTTTTCATACATATTTTTTGAAAACTATTCAGAATTCAAAAGAAGTGTCACTTTAGGGGTAATTAACCTGGTTCCTGTGTGGGTGCATCTGTGCCTATCTGTATGCCAATCCTGCATAATTTTGAAAGATAACTTTCTTAAGGAAAATCTGGCAGAAAAGCAGTATACCAACTATCTACATATTTAGTGAAAATAGATGGCTGCTTAAATGGCTATTTTACTCAGAATTATCTAATTAATATCATTGGTACAGAAAAGAGTTTGTTGCTAGGCTTACCTGAGATTTGCATCAAATGGTTCAAATGAATATCCCAATACTCTGAAAAGATAATGAACGAACTTTCAGCATCTCAGAGTCTGGAACATCTAATGATCATAGAGATTCAGCCTTCATTAATTGTGATCTGAAGCATTAGCTCCTGAAGTCATGCCACTTAAAAGACTAGTCTGACTTATATTTTTTTGAAAGTTCTACTTCTTAAGACAGTAAAAGAAAGCTTGAAAACTGCCCCATGTGCTATATGAACCAAAAAAAATCAACAAATAATCTGCCCTCACATTTTCACAGTCTTTTAAAAATTAAAATACTTTTAAAAATTAAAAAGCCAGACCAAACAAACAAAAACCCACCAAAAATGTTATTGTTTAGGAATGGTATTCCCAAATTTTGTCTCCCCATTGAAAACACCTTAGATCATGCACCACTGTCTCACTTCCTTCCTCTTACAGCAGCATGGAGAAGGGAATGGAAGGCACAAAAAGGTAAAGGTCACAAGCTGAGATAAGAACAATTTACTGGAAGCAGCAATGAAACAAGAAACACTAACAACAGCAATACCAATTGCAGAGTGTACAAGAGTGGCAAGTGATTCACACAATACCATGTGGAATTCAGAACTATCCAATCACACACTCTGGCAAACTAGAATAAGAAGTGACTCCCTTATGCATGGTGTGAGGTAGTACAGAATAACCCCAGGGTCCTGGCTGTGCCCCTCTTGGCTGCCTCAAAATTAACCCTGTCCCGGCCAAAACACAAAACAAACAAATGAAACACACACACACACACACACACACACACACACACACACAAGATTTAAGGTTTTGTTACTCCTTTAGTATTTTCAAATAATGGGGATGACAATAATATGCTGGATTCATTCAAACTGTGAAATATTACATCACTTAGCCTCTTTGTCAAGCACTGGGTCAGAGGAGCACACCTGCATTTTACCACTTGTAAATTACCTCTTTACTATCATTCAATTCTAAAAGATGAGTAACTAAGTTTTTTAATAACACAGAGAGCATAAACACTAAGTTTAGCATTTATATACTAACTGAGCTTAAAATCTTAACATTTTTGAACTGTTTGTTTAGACTTACCACGAAAACAAATTTCACTGATCAAACAAATTTTAACTCTTTGCACCATGTACATATTTTTCACATAAGTGATTAATAAAAATTTATTTGCATTCTTCCATGGAAAACATCAAGAAGAAAACACGACGATAGACATTTTTCTCATTATTCTAATAAAGCCTAGGACTAAACCCTGATGTCATGCTAACATCATAGCATAAATTTTCTATCCTCTAGTAGAGGATTTTTTTACCTCTTTAAACATATGACTTTAGTGACTATTGCAAACCTTTTCCTTTCTGAAAAAACCTGCTTATTCAATGACTGGCTCCATCAGAGTCTCCTCAAATGAATTTGTCAGGAAGTTTGTCAAGAAGTTTTACTCCAAGCATGAATTCATTCTTCTGTGCAGACAGTTCCATTGCAGCCCATTAGACAAGGCAAATATAAGTAAGACATGATCAGATTGTAAAATATGAGCAAAATTATTTGCACCTCCAAAATCATCATATAATAGAATTTCACAGCATTTTATATTTTTAGAATTTTTAGAATGCTTATATTTTTTCTCTATTGGTAAATATATAGACTCAAAAATACTCAAGATGTCAACAATCTTTGTAGGGTGGACTTTCCTCCTTGTATTTTTTAATATAAGAACATAATTGACCTTCAGTGCTAAACATAATTGTTGTTTTCATGCTATTTATTCAATTCTTAAGGAAACTTCCCTGTCTGACCATTCAGGAGGCACTCTGGCAATCACACTCACACCACCAGAGACTTTCAGTGCTGGGACCAAATTCCCTTTTTGGATGACTCCAGTGAGCTAATGGGTGCCCCACTTGACTCCCTACACTCACTACATCTGCACAGCTGGACAAGCTTTCCTTAGTGGCTCAACTTTCGCCTTCCCATAATGGAGTCTCAGACCTCTGGATCATTAAAATAATTTAATCATGGCGCAGCAACAACTCAAACTGGTGCCTCCAAGGAGGGTCCCTGAAAAAAAGACTCCCTTGGCTTTTATATCCTTATAGCCTATGTGCACAGTAGTCTGGGACTTTCCTGCCAAGTCTTTGTCTCCTGATGTGTCTCTGAGTGTCTGGTCACCTGGCTGGTGCCATGGGTCCCCATGTCCTTTGTTGTGCAAAGGTCAGCACCAGTTCAGGACCACTTGCCTCAGGCTCCCAGCACCCAGAGCTCAACCTGCAGCTCACACTGCAATTGCACACAGAGCTGCCTACACTAAATATATTCCTCAACACAACTGGATAAATTTTAATGAGTTGGTTCACCTGCAAGATATGATTTATGAACCTCTGCTACCAACATTTAGCATATCATGTAGCTATTGCTTAAGAACAACTTTTTCAAGAATAAATGACATTTTTATTCCTATTCATTCCAATATCTAAGCAGACAGAGAGTTTTCTTTAGTTAAATAGGTCAGTGACAGGTACCTGCACTTCACTGACTTCTTCATGTTCAGCAGGGATATCTCTTGTCTGTGCACCGGTTGATGGCATGAATGTTATGTTCCTGTGTGCACAGTAAGCCAGTTTCAAATTGAGGGATAAGAGTATTCTTATTTTCATAGGAAAACATAGAAAACAGAGATTTCACATTTGAGAAGGGTCTCACATTCTGATCTCCAGTGACAGGACTCTCTTATTTAAACTGAGGAATCTCACTCCAGTGTTATCCCTCAAGTGGTATGTGTGTCACCTGGCCTCTGTCTGCTACTCCAAAGTTTGGTTTCCTGTAAAGCCAATTATATATGTTCCAGTCCCATATAGATGTCTTATGTCCCCTAGGGAATTCCAGTATCACTAGAGGGACATTTCTCACTGATTCTCTCCACAGTCAGTAAAAGATGTTATTGAATAAATGTGCTTTAATTTACTATTTAATAGAATGTTAATGCTGAAGAGTCAAAAAAACCATTCAGGCACAAGTTTGTTGGAAGCATTTACTTCTAACATTTTGAGAGCTACAACTATTTTAACACACAATCATAGTTCAAAAGATGAAACAACTTCACCACTGTGAGCAGATCCTAGAAAAATTAGGATGATGTTGCACACAAATCTTGTTTACTTTCAGTATAAATTACATGACACGTTGTGCTGGTTTTGGCTGAGGAAAATTTAATTTCCTTCACAGTGGCTGGACCTTTAGATTTGTGCTGAACACAGTATTGATAACACAGGGATGTCTTCATTATTGCTGAGAAGTGCTTACATAGAGACAAGACCTTTTCTGCTTTTTGTACTGCAATGCTGGCAAGGAAGGTTGGGGTGTATGGGAGGCTGAGAGCAGACCCAGCTAAAACAGGTGACCAAAGGGCCATTCACTTAAGAATTGTATATGATGATCCTTGTCTGTGCCATCCAACTCAGCATATTCTGTGAAATTTGTAAAATCTGGATATTCCATGTGACATAAATAATGGTCAGTGTATAAAGTGGGAGAAAGTATGAGGAAGAGGGTGGACATTTGGAGTGAGGATATTTGACTTTCCAAGTCACTGTTATGTACAATGGGGCCCTGTTTCCTCTAGATGGCTGAACACCTGCCTGTCTGTGAGAAGCAGTGGATTAATTTGTTAGTTTGCTTTGTTTGTGTGCATGGCTTTTGCTTTCCTTATTAAACTGTCTTTATCTCAACTGAAGAGTTTTCCAGCTTTTACCATTCTGATTGTCTCCCTGATCCCACTGGCAGGGAAGTGAGTAAGCAGCTGAGTGGGGTTAAACCATGACACATGCATACAGCTTAGACTACATGTACTGAAATTAGGCTGGAAAATTTTTCATTCATCATTTATTCCTTAAACATATATGATATATGCATCTTAATAGTTCATCAACATTTGTTCCTGGCTATTACACAATGGATTGTCTTTATGGAATACCATTTGAGTTTCAGCTTTTTACAGTGGGTGATCAATCAAGTCACTGACAAGTTAATAACTCTGTTTACCTCTTATCTTCCTTTTACTACTTTGTTATGATTGAGCATATGGCTTTTTTGATTGACTTGACTTAGAAAAGTGGAACATGACCTGTGCCTATGAAAACTTTAAGTGTTCCTACTATATATATATTCACAGAATGAGGAAAATATTAAAACTCTTCCCTACTTTCAGTCTTCTCAAAGGTATCACAAAAGCATTTATCATCACTACCTGAAATATAATACCTCCAGACAGTTTTACTGGGGCCTGATTCCTAAATTTCTCTCATCTATTTTTCCACTTGCATTTGGAAAATACTGAAGGGATGTTCTAGAAACACTGCAAAGCTATTAGTGGCTCATCAATATTAAGATTGCACTTTCTTATTTTCTTACAGCTGTATTGGGTTTACATGGCAAGTTTTTGTTAATGGGGAGGTTAGAGTTATGGCTTCTGTGAAAAGTTGCTGGAAACTTTCTCTACATCAAATGGAGCCAATGCCAGCTGGCTCCAGGATGGACCTGCCGCTGGCCGAGATTGAGCCCACCATCAATAGTGGTAGTGCTTCTGGGATAACAGATTTAAGAAGGAAAAAAAGTTAAGGGACAGGGGCAAATTTCACACAGGGAAGAGAGGAGTGAGAATATGTGAGAGGAACAACATTACAGAGACACCAAGGACAGTGAAGAAAGAGCGGGAGAAGATGGTGAGGGTGTCCAAGCAGAGGTTCCCCTGCAGCCCGTGGTGAAGACCCTGGTAAGGCAGCTGTGCCCCTGCAGCCCAAGGAAGTTCACCCTGCAACCCTTGAAGGAACCCCACATTGGAGCAGGAGAAAGTCCAAAGGACACTGTAACCCTGTAGGAAGGCTAGGCTGGAGCAGGTTCCTGACAGGACCTTTTTCCCTGTGAACAGAGAAGTTCACGCTGGAGTTACAGGAGAGACCATTTCTGAGAAAGAAGCTTTCACTTTGTTTTTCTCATAATGACTTTATTTGGAATTCAAAATTATAAAATTTTCTTTTTATTGTTAAATAAATTTTTTTAATTCAAGGCCAAAAATTAAATTAGGCTCTTAGTCCAGTTGTTGTTACTGGCTGGTTTAAAAAAAAAAGAGGAAGATTCTGGAGTATTCTTTTCTAAAAAAAATTCTGAGTGTATCATATTTGCTGCCATTACTAAGAGAGTGCTCTGAAGTCCTGTTATCACACTGCTCTGCTCTCATTTTTGCTGTTTCCCCTAGAAGGATTTGAGTTATAGTCATCTGAGATAAAGGCCAAACTTGTAAAACAGCAAAATAAACATTTTTTACAGTTTTGTTTATATTTACATGCAAGGTGAAACATTTAACGTGCAACCCACTAGATCTCAGAAGATACCATCTTTATTGCAATAATATTTACAATTTTATCTGGTCCTGCAGTATAAGTTTCATCTCTTTTGAAATGCAGTCCTTGTTGTACCATATTTATTATTCATATGCTATATCAGTTTCTGGTTCAATTTATCATTCCAGTTTAGGTGGCAAGAAAAATGTTCTTCTTTATACTAAGGACTAGTAGGCCCTCCACTTGAACCCTATTTAGAGTTTTGAAAGATGTATCAAGGTAAGAATAATAATAATATAAACAGGAAAAACGTATAAATCATCACATTTTCAGGGTAATTTTCAAGGTCACAGATGATGTACAAGACTCTCCTTTTATCTTGTGCTCCCGGTGTTTTGGGGTATTCTTGAGTACAAATATTTCACAGTATTAGAAAAATATACACACACCATGTTTGAGTATTTTATGCTGTAAGAATGTAGAGGTAGTCATACATCTGATAAGGTATGTTATCCTGACTATCTAAACCTTGAAAAAAAGAAAAGACAAATGAAATAAATTGGTAATTTTGTAAGTTTCACATGCTTTTTAGAATTGCTACAACAGAAACTGTTGTAGAGACATTACTATCTAGGGATAACAGCACTCATTTGCAGCTATTAAAGGATAATTGTTTTTTAACAGAGTTGTAGACATTGCAATGTTTTCTAAAGTCCAAAAAATGAAACTTAGCAGAGGAAGGAGTTGCTGTTCCTGTTATTCCACATCAGACCCAAACTGACATCAAGACCAAAATATCATTCTCTAAATATCTCGAAATAGGTTCTGTAAGGTATATATAGATAAATATAATGCACAGTAATATCTTTTCAAGGGATAGCCTACAATCTCAAGGAAAAAGGTGGTCATAGAAAGGGACTGTAACACTTATGAGTGTTGAAAATTGTATGGATCTATAGTAAAGAAAATCTAACCCTGTTCTGCGTCATGATTCTGTAAAACAATTTGCTGTAAACTTCTTAATTCACACATAAATAGATGGGTTACAGTGATGATTTTTGTGTATTATTTTATCATTTGCATTTTTTTCATCATTTGCATCATTTGTGTTTAATTATTGTGGTGAAGAGTTCACAAAAGTTTAAAACAAGATGGAATTGGTAGACTGTGTATGTTAACAATATGCCAGTGATGTACTTCATTTTCACTGAATTCTTTAAAATTATGCAACTATTCACAATTATATTGTGAAGCCTAAGTTAACTAAGATTTTTCATTGAGAATCACAAGGATCACAAGTCTCTTTTCATTATCAACATTATAAAGGAAACTTAAAAAATAATTGATAATGTAACAATCATATTACTCATAGAATTTTTATGTTGGTATTTTGAAGATGTTAAATAGTACTAGCTGCTTCCCAGGAAACAGAAATTCTAAAATGTTTGATCTGTAAATATTTATTATTCATTTAAATACATTTTATTTCTAAGGTAAACATTTTTTCTATAGATAAAAATGATGTAACACCGAAATCTTTGCTGCAGCTGTCTGAAATACTGCCAAGAATTAATTGCATGAATATGCGCAAGAAAATTTAGAAAGGTAAATCAAAATAAATAGACTTGTTCTAATTACTTATTTAAAGTCCATTTCTTTGCCATATTCCCATTCAATGTAGTTTTTGAAATTAAGCCTCTCCAACATAACATTTATTTTACCTTAGTTTTTATTTTGTTTCATGAGTGTTGTTCTGCCAAAAAGAATCAAAATGAAACAAAATACTGGCTAGCTTTAAAATGTTCTACAATATAATAGTTTAAAAGAAGTTTTCAAGAGTTGTGTATTTTTCCAGTCATAATGCAATTGGAAATTCTAGAGAAGTTTTGGTCACGTATTCCATCAACAGCTACAGGCAAAAATTTAATTTTTTAATTTATCTAAGAATCTTCAGCAACTGTTCAGCACTTTGGGAAGTCTTAATAAATGACCCTTAAACTAGTTTTACAGTTCTATGGTTCTAAATTTTTATGTGTGTGACATATGGATAATGATGCCCCAGAGCAGATTTATAAAATATGTGTTTTCATTGTTTGGGATTTTTTTCATTCTACTCATCATTGCAAAATGCTAGGGAGATGGCTATTATATTGATTTGTATTTCAACATCGTGAAAAAGGGCTATTTAGAAAGGAATCAACAACAATGTTTCAGGAATTAATTTGCAAAGATACACATTACTTGAATATCCAAAAATAGTGTTGCCAAGCAACGAGCTATAATACAAAAATGTTATTAGAAGAAACTCAAATACTTATAAAGTCTAACAATATATGCAGATTAATTCTATCCTGTAAACCTAGGAGACTTTTCTGATGTTGTACTTTTTTAGCATGCAGTTTTCAACTAACATTTGTCATGAGACAGGTCCTTCAAAGATCCATGTTTCTGAAATACTTGTCTTTCTGCTATGAAGACATTGGAAAATGTTTAAAACTATGCCAGTTGTGTTTAATTATTCATTATGCTACTGAATCAGTATTAGTATTCTGTGGGACTCTGGAGTAATACTGAGCAGTGGTTGTGGTGATGTTTCTAGATCTAGTGTGTTCTTTGAAGCTTACGCCTTCGTACATAGACCATTTCCTCAGGGACAGGGTGATATTGGCAGGCCAGCAGAAACAGTAATTGTGTCAAAACTGCACAGTGAATGATGAGGTGCTCTAGTGGGAGACTAGAAGAAAATGCAGGGTTTAATTACAGTCTGCAAATCTTCACTAACTGTGAAGAGGGAGAAGCCTGGACTGTGCATTTAGTATTGATTTGTGAGCCATTAGTAACTTTCCAGAAAAACTTCAGTGTTATAAGAGATAAAGCTTTACATAACAGGAGCTGCACCATTCAATTTCACAATCCTAGATAGTCTAACTGCTAGGAACAAGTGTCACCTAAAAAGCCAAAGGCCATTTAGCAAAGCAGAATAACTACTTTCACACCTGTACAGATTTGCAGTAAAGCTGAAAACAGATTTCTACTTCACATTTTAAACACTTGCACTTGAAGGATTCCATCTTTTGTGTTTCTTTTCCTCCATAGAGCCTTAGAGCAGTGAAAGTTTAACCCTGCAGCAGCAATTTTCAGCTGAACACTTCTACCATAAAGAATGAAGTTGAATTGTAGCAGTGGTTAAGCTATACACAATGGATTACTGATAGTCTTTATATCAGCTTCCTAAAAGTTGAGAAAAAAAAGCATGTACAACTACTAATGACCTAGGAATAAAAACAACCTTAATGAAATTTAGTGTGCTTTTTGCATTCTGTGGGAGTGAAACTAACTATTGCATTACTGGTCTCTCATGACAGCCAATACCATGTGGGGAGGCAAGAAAGGAAAGTGAAGAATCAAAGAAAGTAGGGCACATAATGTCACATCTCAGTGATACCATGAGGTAGAACTGATGCAGAGAGGCCAGGCAGAGACAAATCTTGTAAGATTAATATCTGTTCCAATTTGTACTTTTCCAAGCAATTTCCAGGCATGATTTGGGAGTTAACACATGCCAAAGATCTTTCCCAGTAGCAGATTAAATGAGCTTAATGGTGCAAAAACATATTGTTCCCTGTCTGCTGGCCTTGTCTTGTTTCCCAATACAGATACTTGATACAGTACATTATTCCCATACAGTTACTTTCATCTCTTTTTCTCAAAGCAAGTGAACAGAGTCCTGCTTACAGTCAAGAAAGTGGCTTTCCCAGAGTATTACTTTCTTGGATTTTAACACGAGTGAATTTGACCAGCAGGACTGGAAGAGAAGACCGACATGTAGTGGGACCCCCTAAACACGCAGCTTACTGTGTCATGCTACAAACATGCTATTTCTCAGATTATTGGACAGCAAGTGAGATTTACCCTATCAGTATTATCTGATAGTTGAAGTAAATATAATCAGACTTTTGCAACGTATATCAGTCTTTATCTCAGATAGATGAAAATAAAATGACATGGACAAAATAATAAAATATTCATAAGTCATTTTCTACTTAAGCTACTTCCTTATTCAGAAAGCTTGACTGTGTTCCCATATGATATCCTTATTTTTCTCTATTTTGTTTTTAACAATGAAACTAGTAGCTCAATTTATTTTCTTCCTTAGTCTTTTTCCATTCTCTCTTCATAGAACAAGTGAGGCTTCTTAGGCTGCAACCATCACACCACTAGGTTCAGTTTGTTTGTTTATGATCAGTCTTTTAACAGCTATCTCATCAAATATTGTCTTGAGGCACCCATTTGTCTTATTTTAAATGAAGACGTATCTTAATGAATGCAAGAAAATATGTAATTATTACTTGATGAAGATGATAATAAAAATACATAACCTGTAAGTAGGTGTTTTCATGTTCATAAATATCAGGTTTCAATAACTGGTAAAAATTCAATGATAATTACATCAGTGTACAGTTGATTAAAAATTATTAATTAGCCAGTCTCACCCACATTTTTACCCATATCTTGCTCTTTTAAGGAATTAAAAAAAAAATTGGCTCTATTCACTGAAAAAGTTACTTATACCTCAAGACTACATCTATTCCATTATTCTGGTCAAAAGTTAAAAGAAAAAGTCTATACCTGTTCACAAATCTGTTCCAGTGACATTCAAGGCAATGGTAATTCTCCAGTAGCTTTCGGTGTGTTTAAATAAAATCCACATTCTTCTAAGCTCTGCCATAAATAATTCTGCTTGTGCCCGAGGGGGCTGAGTTATACGTCTGGATTTTTGTATGTTGAAACCAATTTTGCTCTGTATCATCATATTATTTTAATATTTTTATTAAATTGTCACTCTGACCGGTAATCTCTCTTGAGTCAGGTTCATTACTCCTGCTGGTTTAGCTTTAAACCAGCACAACATGCAAACAGTCTTTACATTTATTTTTCCTTCTCACAAGTAACAATTGTTTTAAAATCTTTGTTTGTCAGAGTTGGGGTTTTTTTCTATTTTAAATATAACATATCATGAGAGAAAGAGGGAGAAAAAACCAAATACTGAAATTAGCCCATTTGAAACCCCTACAGAAAAATATCAAAGGAAAAATTAGGGCTCTGTGAAAATCAAGAATTTCTCCATTTATTGGTGTAAGGCCAAGAATGCTTTTGCAGAATTTTCTCTATCTTCTCCCATCACCTATCTGGATCTAAAATCAAGACCTGCCCCATGATTTTAACTTTAGTAATAAAACAGAATTAACAGAAGAATTCTCTTGAATTGAAAACTTATTTTTTAAAAGATCCTGTTTTAGAAATGAGATTTCTATTTCTGTTTACTTATTTTTGTAGTCTGTTCATTCTGATTCCTAAACAGCTTGGAGCAGATGTCTGTCTAATACAGCAATACTTTCCCAGATTGAGACCAGTCATTATGGTGCTGCTCAATGCGTTCTACCTCCCACTTATTAATAGAATTGCTACAAATACTGATGGAGACTCACAGGAAAACAGGACAAGGGCAGCCTGGTGACCCAACTCATCTATGATTGATGAGCTGATTGCCATTATGACTGAGGTCATCAGCTCAAGTATCCTTGGCAAGTTTTTAAAAGAATGACTCATAGAAACAGACTTGCAATAGTCTAAATCTTGAAAATTCTAGAATTACATTGTAAAATTCGTAGGTTAGCCAAATAATTCCTTAAATACTTCAAACACAATCTTTTACAAAAGGGTGGTATTTTAGTCAAATCAGTGAATGGTGGGGTAATTGATTTTGCCTTTTGATTGATATAGTTTTTTAATCCAATTCAATGGAAGCAGTTCTGTTCAAAAGCAACAGACACTTTACAAACGCCTAGATTCCAGTTTTGTTTTCTCTGGGACTATTTCTGGGTAAAATTGCACATTCAGGTTGCAGCCAAAATAATTATATAAATTGGCACTGATTAATCATTGAAAATGTCTGCCTTCCTTGTTGACTATAACAAAAAAGAGATGAAAAATAAAATTATCATATTTTGCATTAAGTACACTGCAAACCACACAAATTAGTTAGGGAATAGTAAAAGTGTTGAAGTCATCAAAAGAGCACAATATCAACACTAATTTAAAGCTAAAAATGTAGTGGTTTTTTCATTAAAATAGTTTCATTAGAAAATAAACCCCTACTATTTCAATAGTAATTTTAAAATTAAATAATAAGCTTCTTTTATGTCTATTAAAAGTCAACTGAGTCATATCTTCCAATTTAAAATCTAGTTTTATCGAAGTCTAATCCACACTTCTACCAGCAGTGTACTCTCTTCCTGAGATACATCTTTCTCACCCTGGCAAAACTTTCATTTTTTGCTAAACATGCTTGCATGGCTGTGGGAGGGGCCAAAAATGTCAACCCACACCACCTTTATGTTCCTCCAGAGAACCGTACAGCCTAGTTAGAAGCAATTCAATAATTACTTTTTCAATAACTCTGACATTTCTCAACTGCTTTTCACAAAAGCTTGCAAAACAACCTCACTTTTGATGGGTTCTACACACTTAACTGTTTACTAGAAGATACATGTTTGTTGTCAGGCATAAGAATAGATGCCAGAGAGAAGCTGCTACCCTGAAGAAGAAAATCATAATGAATTTCTGGCAGCCCTAGGAGGCTGATAGTGGTGGATGAATATCCCCATATCCCCATTCAGTACCAAAGCTGAAAAGAAGTCACTCCCACAGCATGGATTTTACAGCTTTATCAGTGGGTGTGTCGTAGAAATGTAAATTTATTTCCTTACCTGCTTACATTGTTGTTCCCCTGACTAGTCCTGCACTTTCTTCTTCCTCTGATTCACAGCTTCCAAACACTACCGTGGAATAGGCTATGGCTTCCCAGTTTGCTCTGCAGAAAGGTCAGGATAGGGTTGAGCTGGCCCAGCCCTCTCCTGCTATTCAGTGATCTACAATTAAAATGAGTAAGTTTCATTTGGAGTTAATTCAAGTACAAAGTCTGAAGCAAAATTAGGAACTAAAAATCTGCCCAGATATGAAAAAATGAAATCCATTCCATTTTACATCTGTCAAGAACTGGCTAAAAATTTTCACAAAAGTTAACAGAAGTTCCCTAAACCAAGTAAATCCATTCTCTTTATATAGGTAATTTATAATTAATGTCATTCAGGTATGTTTCTAGCTGATATTTTCATGCACATTTGCATTTTTCCTTCAGTGTAAATGTTGGTTTAAGATTGTTGGAGTGTAACTTAGAGCTTAGAGTCATTTTGTGCCCCAAAGTAATTTTCATACATAGTTCATTTAGTTGAGTTTAATAGTCTAATATAACCTAGTTCAGGTGCCCCTAGCTATTTTATTAATTTATAAACTTCTGAAGAAGACAGCAGCAGAACATAACAAAGATGACAGCAATTGCTTTCATTTATACTGCTTAGATAGTGTCACTTGCTTAGTTTGCAGGAAATAAAGGGTGTCATTATTTCCCCTCAATGACTGTCTTTCATCTTCTTTTCTTTCTTGTGTTCCCCTCTTCCCCTTTCAAAATGTGTAGGTTAGTCCTTAAAATAACCTTAAGAGCTAGGATGAAACTGAAGGGGAAACAAGAGTTTAAAGCAATTTACAAAGGAATTAATGCAGAACCATTTTCCCTGGACAACTCTTATCTTCATCTGGTATAATTTTAATAATTTTCTGTTACTCTTCTTCTTTTCCTTGCTGTCATCTTCTACATGTTAAAATGACTTATGAGGAACTTTTCAAATAATTAATTTATTATGGTTGTCTTTAACATGCAGAACATTCAGTGGTCTTATAGTCATGACTTTTTTCTAGTTTGTATATTTTATTTCTCACTGTATTTTACCTATTTCACGATGTCATTTGAACACACTGTACTTAAATAATTTCCTTAAAAATAAATAATCTGAGTGTACTTGAGTTTACCAACTTCTTCTGTCCAGATTATCTACTGAAGTAAATATAACCTTGAAAAATATGCCTGTATTTAGTTGTTGCTGGAAATTTTCCTCATCTTTTCTAAATAACTTTTTTGGAAGTGCCTCAGAAGCTAACAGAGGTAATTCTCTTTAAAGAAGTGTAACAGCCTACATTAGATAGCACAACTTTAAAATAATCTGTAGAGCTATTTATCTGCTTTGAAGAGACCTCTTATTAATAATACTATCATTTTGTCTTCTTTCACCTGTTTTGCCCTCAGGAAAGCATGCTAACTGGGTTTTTCACTGTTAAAATTCACTGGTTTTCTTCCTCAGTGCACAAAGATGAATCAACCCAACAGCAGTATAACAAAACCAGTTTTCCAAAACTATAAATTCACTAAAAATTTTCAATTATCACAATCCCTTAGGCAAAGGAAATACAGTGTTTCCTGTAAACATATTATCCTGAATTTTCTTCTCATGTTAGATTTAGATACAGCTAATGGCTTTCTGTAGCAGTAGACAGTGTGCTTCACACATACCAAAAAACTCTGATGATTTCTCCTAAAATTATTAATGTCCTTGTGAAAATCTTATTTGAAGGATTTTGAATTCAACAGTGACTGAGTAAATATTGGGCATCTGAAACAACAAGAAAGAAGAGAGAGATGAAAACCTTGATCCAATTAGGAACTTGGTGAAAAGCAGGGATAACAAAGCAACTTCTAGGTACTCACAGTGTAAATCAGAGGTGAAACTGCCTAGAATCCCTAAACAGGCCATGCAAGTAGATTTGCAAGCTAAAATGAACTTGTAATGTGTGGAGAGGGCAGGGGGATAACAAAGAGGATTGGGATAAGGACAGGCCAGAGAAGCAATTTTTTTGAATTAACCATCTGCAAACATCTAAAAATAAGAGTATTTTCATCCCTTTCTTAAGCTCAACTGTCTAACCTGGGTGTAAGTGAAGAGTTCTCCTTCCACTTGAGATATGTACTGTGCTGGTTTCGAGGTAAACCAGCAGGAGAAATGA
>VWZD01003511.1:275122-288077 GCA_013396695.1 Sakesphorus luctuosus | reverse complement strand
GGGACTCACACAATGGGTGATTAACTCTGTGAGTCATGGGGTATTTTGGACTGTTGATGGCCCATTAGCACCTACGCCCCCTCAGGCTGGGAGTGGAGGTGCTAACGACTCCCTGGGAAGCTGCTGCAAATGGGCCATTGACCTTGGGAATGAATAGAGGGGGTAGAATACACAGCTTTGATCACCCCCCACACAGTGACAACTGGTCCCACCTGCTGAACTAGGACAGTACTCTGGAATGTAGTTAAAAAAATTGACAAGGATAATATTTTCCATTTCAATGAACTAGTAGCACGTACCCGCTCATTTCAGGGATCAAAATTCTAACACTGAGCATGGAGAATTTCAGTACAATTCCAGATATTTCTGACATTACTTCAAATATGTAAGTTTTTAGTATTGTTTTACTTCCAGGCAGTCCTACAATATTATTTTTGAGCTTCTCCTTACTTCAAAAAGGATGTGAAGATTGTTTGGTGGGAGAAAAACAAAAGCAGTAGGAAAAAAACCCCTTAGCTGCTAAGACAGCTGGTGAGGTGGTGAGGATTCCAATCCCCTGTTCCTTCAGTTGGTATTTTTTAAAATTTTCTATAATATGAATGTTTTTTTCAAAAATATATCAGAAGTCAGAATGAGGAAGGGGTGTCTAGCACAGAATTATTAGAGAAGTCTCAGCATTAGAACTCATCAGTCCAGCTGGGTTTGTTGTTTCTTTCCTAGTCTTAGTATAAGTGATTTAGCATAAGGCTATCTTGAGACAGAGCTGATTTAAAAAGTGGTTGAAACATAATAATATTTTAGAAACGTTTATGTCACCATGATAAATATCTAATCTAGAAATGCATTTCTGAATTTAAGCAAAAGCAGAAACTAAACCACAGTTTCCAATATTTTCAGACAAAGCTTTCACCAAAGAGGTTTAAAGTGTTCACCTCTACATGAGCCTTCAGCTGAGATGTAAAACACACCAGAACTGATTTTTTCTTGAACCCAATTTCATGGGCAGAAACACAGTTTTATTCCTAGCATTTAGCCTCAATAGATCCTCTCTTAGGTTGAGAATTGCCTAATGTATGGACTATTAGGTCTGGGCTAAGTGCCAAGCCGTTCAGCTCTTTTAGAACTTTGGATAATTCTGGCTATGAACATAGCCAGAACTTTATGAATCTAGAAAGAATTCATGTCGAAATTGGAGGATCTTTGATACCAGTGGTTAAATGACAGAAAAATGGAGATATTTTCCAACCTGAAATGTGAGGCTTTTCATTACTATTATTATTTCTATTAATTTATTTAATTTAACCAAAATCAAAATGTAATCACAAAGGTTAGTCTTTGCGTGAAGTTTTTCACAGTTAATATTCATTCTCTTGGACTGCTATGTTACAATGTGTTATTAGCTGTCTTCCCCAATCATACCCCAATGCATGTGATTTCAAATCATAGATCACAGAATGACAGAATATGCTGAGTTGGAAGGGACCCACAAGGATCATTGAGTCCAGCTCATGGCCCTGCACAGGACCATTCCCAAGAGTTACACCATGTACCTCAGAGTATCATCCAAACACTTCTTGAGTCCTGTCAGGCTTGATGCTGTGACCACTTCCCTGGGGAGTCTGTTCCAGGGCCCAACCACCCTCTTGGTGAAAAAGGTTTTTCTAATGTTTAGCCTAAACCACCCCTGACACAACTTCAGGCCATTCCCTCAGGTCCTGTCACTGGTCAGCACAGAAAAGAGATCAGTTCCTGCCCCTCCTCTTCCTCTCACAAGGAAATTGTAGACTGTAATAGGGTTGCCCCTCAGTCTCCTCTTCTTCAGGCTGAACAGATCAAGTGCCCTCAGCCGCTCCTCATATGGCTTCCCCTCAAGGTCCTTCACCATCTTTGTTGCCCTCTTTTTTATATGCTATAACATTAATTTAATTTTGGTGAAGTGACAATTAAAAAGTCATTTGCAGGACAATTTAGCAATTTTATCCTATTCACAACAACTCAACTATCACAGAATATCAGTAATGTAGTGAAATAGATTATATTTTGCTTTTGATAGATTGTATTATAATATAATAGATCATAATAACTCATCTTTTATGTTTTTTAAGCTAAGGTTTTCTGCTGGGAGGACTCTGATTTGCTCAGGGAGTGAGTCTATGTATAAACAAAATATGTTTCTGACAACAGCCCTTAGCTAATAATTAAGGAGAAATTGCCATTTTGCTTCAGTTCTGCATGACTAACAATCTTGTCCTGGTGTTTAACTTCAATATCCAGCAAAGCCACTTCATAAGTAAAACTCCTGAGGGCATTCAGTTTGTCTAACAGGTACTTCTCTTTTAATCATTTTGTTTGGCATCCTTGAAACACAGATCCATTAGCATACTTAACAGGAACCTTTGACTATTTGTGCTCACCTTGCTTTAGACTTTAATCCACAAATTATGCATCCAGTGTTTGGGATTAAATAAAAGTAGGGTTCTTCTGAAAGTGATTAAAACAAATACTCTAAGGGATCTAAGAATGATAAAACATAAATTAGTTCTCATCCTAGAGAAATACATGTCATAGTGACCCTGGTCTGCAGACTAAAACTACTCCTGTTGTCACATTTTTTTAACAGAGTAGGAAACTAAAAGAAGATACAGATTTTTCTGTAATTCTTCTGAATTATTAATTATTTACCTGATTGTCTATCAAAGTTTATCTGCTGTTTCTTTCTGTCAGAACAGGGAAGAAAAAGCATGTAAAGGATGTTTAAAATAACTAGTGTACCAGAATGCAAAGCTGTGGTTATTACAAAAGATCGAGTTTGTAGAAGGCTTGAGTAAAACTATCAGTTACAGGTACAGAAAAGGAGTAAGCTGTATTGTGTCAGTGGTCAAAATAAATACCCTAACTGAAAAAGTAATAAACCTCATCTATATTAGATTAATTATCCTTGCTCTGATTTCTTTTACATCTCCAAAAGCTGATCTGTTTTAGAGATAGCGAGGAAAATTACCTTCTGAATGATTCACAAAAAGAACAAGAGAAACATTTTTAAGTATTTTTTGGCCTAAGTCACATAGTCAGGATACCTTCAAAAGAGTTCACCTCTTTTACACTTAGCTTCTCAAGATTACTTAGGCACTGTACTCCTCCCCAAATCAGTGGAACATCTGCGGTCTGAAAACCAGCTGTACACATTTCTCAGTATAGCCAGGTATGGGTAGAGCTACCGAACTTCTACTTTGCCTTGTGCTAAGTCATGGATGGAGCCACCAAGGGTGTATCATGAGAATCCTAGCACATTCTGATAGTAAAAGAAGACAGAAGCCATGAGATTGTCCGTTACTCATCTCAGCATCCTTACATCTTTATGAGGTTTGAGGTTTTTTCTTATAGGAAGACCATCTACTGCCTTCTCCATGACTGTGTTGGCTGATTTGTCCTTAAACAGCCTTCAGCATGCTTCCCGAAGGGCGAAACAGTGTAAAGAATGAGCTGTCATCATCTTTGTGGAGTCTCAAGCATGTTAATAACACTGGTTTTAAAAGACGCTACACACATCTGTTAACACTTGTGGAGATGTGGGCCTTAGCTCATATCTTGCCCTTCCTTATGCAGCAGGAGTCGTATCATTATCTAAAAAGAGATCTAGATTGAAGGAAACAAAATGATTCTGTCTTGGGTTGACCTGGCAAAATTCCAGCTGCCCAATACAGAGTCAGGTTCCCTTCCCCCCACTCCCTACTGAGAAAAGGAGAAGGAAAAAAAGACTTCCAAGGTTTACACTTAAACTGGCTATACATATTTATACAGAAAAAAAAGAAAATTAAAAGAAGACTACAATATAACACATATCTACACAAGCTAGAAATAACAAAAAATAACTACCCACTCCCCATTGAACACAAATGCCACTATTCTAGCTACAAATCACTCAAGAGGACTCAGTTTGCACCAATTTAATTAACTGGGGTTGTTTGGAGTTTTTTCCTCTTCTTTCCTTACTCATCACAACTGTCAATATAATTTCTTAGGCATATGCTAAAATACCTCTGTGTTTAATAGAGGGTAGTGGGTTAACTCATTAAGCAACACTCAGCCACTTGCTCATTCCTACCCTCACTGCTATCAGGATAGGAGAAAAGATCAGAAGACCGAAAGTGAGAAAAACTTATGGGTCAAGATAAATACAGGTAAACAGGTGAAAAAAACCCAAACAACCAAAAGAACCCCCAGCAAAATAAACTAGCAAAAAAACCCCAAACAAAATCAAACAAACAAAACAAACAAAACAAAACCCCCAAACAAACAGAGGCACTCACAACCTCCCAGTCAGCAGATTGGTGCACAGCCAGTCCCCAAGAAACAGCTACTCTGGAAAAAGTGCACCAACATCTTTCCAGTTTTTTATTGCTGAGCATGATGCTATAGAGCATTGAATATCTCTTTGGTCAACTGGGGACAGGTATTACAGCTGTGCCCTCTCCCAGCCTCTTGTCCATTCCTAGCCTACTTCTTATGGACACAAAGTGTGAAATTGATTCCCCTTGATTTGATCAGTGACTCCTATTTACAGAAAAACTGTGAAAACCTCTTCAGGGAATTTTTTGATTCATGTTTTTTTACTGAGTAATTTGATAATACATATAGAATCATAGAATTAAACATCTAGGAAACATTTAAAATTAGAGTGGAAAAAAATATTCTAAACATACATTCATACACTGCTCTACTGCTCGCACACAAAGACATCTGTCGTAAGAATAGCTCTGATTCTGATTTACATTTTCTGAAGTTTTATTTATTAATTTTTTCAGTCAGGAATATCTGGAACTAGGGTAGTGGAGTAGTGACATACAACTGAAGTTTCAATGATAAGTACACTTTATGGTGCAATATCAGGAGGAGAAATATATAACTTGACATTCTGACATGTAGTGGAATTATTGCAAATATAGGAGTTATTGTAATGAAGATATATGAAATCATTTATATAAGGTGTCTGGAGTTTTACTTATTTCTTTACTTGAGAAACATTCTTAAGATAACTAGTCTGTATAAGAGTTGATAACAACTCCCTAATTTTCAAGCAGGACTTTACAATACTTCCAAGTTCCCTTTCTTTAAAGATTAAATAATTAGATCTGTTATTTACAGGAATAAAACCACTCATGGGTAAATGACAGCTGTGATCACATTATATTATTTGATCAAGAACATTAAAACCTAAAAAAGGAACTTTGAAAAAGACTAGTTTAGACACACAGTTGTGTGACAGTAAAGACAAACTCAGTAAAAGAGAATTAGAAACTTTAAAATCTAGGACTTAAAAAAATTACATCTGAGTCTTCAGTTCTGAAATTCTGGATACTAAGAAAATAAAAAAGCTTGTCTGAATTATTTAACTGCCTAGATTATTGAAATAGCAGTTCTCCCACAGTGAGTATTTTTTAATTTATTTTTATTTCACAAAAATTACTTCAAA
The DNA here is from genome assembly GCA_013396695.1 of Sakesphorus luctuosus. NCBI lineage: Eukaryota > Metazoa > Chordata > Aves > Passeriformes > Thamnophilidae > Sakesphorus > Sakesphorus luctuosus. Next base: position 282,604 of record VWZD01003511.1, on the reverse strand, counting down.
CACATACTGTTTACAGAACTTACATTTGGATATGTCACCTGAAGCAAGGCTTTTGTACTAATCCAGATATAACAAAACCAAATTTACTCGAAATGACAAAACCAGCAAATGTCTTTAAGCTGCAGGATAATGACAAATGAAGACTTTTATTTTAACAACTTCTTTTTGTAATCCAAACATAGAATACAGATAGAGTATGTTACATTGCAGTAGTAAATCCTATAATTGTTAACGCATGGAAGAATTAAATGTCAAGTTAGTTATATGTAGAAATTGGTCCTTTGGGGTGATTCTGATGGATAAGACTAAGCCATTTGTTTTTTCTTTTTTCTCCAGAGTGTATGCTCACATGTTGCATGATGCTGTTCTACCAGCCTGTCATTGCAAGCATAAGTAAAGATGTTAAAATAGAAGAAGATCTCCTAAGTGTAAAACATCCTCCCATATATCATTAAGACCTGAGATAGGAGAAACAGAGGAAAGAGGTACGAAACAGAATTCATAGTGTCGCAACTAGGTTACTGATCTTCTGGTAGCCGAAAAAAAATCTGATTTTAGTTGCTATAATTTATTTGATTTAAGTGTTATAAATAATCAGTCTGAAGTCCATGGTATTGCAAAGCAATGAAAGGTTGTTGGAGAGACTTTGTTCTTTATTCTTTTCTACACAGTGCAACTGCATAGCCCACAGAAGGCTGACAAAAACATCTGTAGGTTAGACTAACTGCTTAACTTTTTCAGACTGCAAAAATGTGTGTCCTGTCATATAAGCATCTCCACAGAGGTTTAACTGAGAGCTGTTGCTCAGCCTGTCCTGCAGCTCATAAAAGTGCCAGGCCTCCACATGTCTTCTTGGCGTGTCCCTTTCCTGCTCAGCATGGCCTTTTAAGCAAGCATTTACTAAAGAGGATTATGGGGCAAGCATACAGAATTGAATTGAATCTTGGCTGGATGTATGATTCTACAGGCCACTTCAAACTACTTCAGCCTTTTAAAGGAGCATGAAAAGGGAAAATGGAAGGAGATTCACCTTTTCAAAGAATGTAAGAAAACTCAAAAGCCAGTGATGCTAGATATCCAGTGGTTTTAATTTCATAATTGCTATTGTGATATCTGTTTCAAATGATGGGAAAGAATGAGAAGTTGAAATGTTGAAAATGTATTGCAAGGATCATAAGAAGGAATGAATTTAGGTTTTCTGACTATTATCACTATATTCGTAATATTTTGTAAGTAAATTCAGATACAGCATATCAATGTGATAAAGAAGGCTTTTGTGGTTCTTTGAGAGCAATGTATTTTTAGAAGAATTTGAATGAGCAGAAAACAGGGCATAGGATTGAGAGAAGTCACTTCACGTAATATATGAGCATGGACGAAAGCACAAAATGAGACAGGAAAGAAAATTTCCAGGCTGGCACCTTAGTAACAAGAAGATGTGAAAGAGGCACATGACAACATTTGCAAGGTGGTTTTTCTGTTTATTAGTTTTTTTACAAATTACTTTCTTCCTCTGAACAGTTGTGCTATCACAATAGGCTACTGCACAAAAAAAAAGAGAAAGTTTTCATTAATTCTTATTTGGTCCTATACTGTGCACCAACAACAGAAAACCTGAGCTATGTTAGAGAGTCACATCAAATTTATGAATACCACATAGTGAGGGCTGAAATCAAATATTACACATGTGAATTAGCTCAATTCAGGCTTCTTCTACAAAAGAAAATTGAATCTTATGCTGAAAAAAGAAATACTTTGTTAATAGACAATTATCTGTTTTGCTTAGACACAAATTATTATGCAACAATATCTGTCCTTCTGAATGGCTAAAAATTGCAAATCAGAAAAAGCAGAAAATTTTTTCCCATTAAATGTTTTGACCTGATTTGTATACTGTTACAGACAAAGAATACAACAAAGTACTGAAAATTTGTGAAATTAAAACTGCATTATGTACCATGTCTCCTTCTTTTCTATGCTTTTTATTATTGTGCATTTTGTGTCTGACTTCTTTATCCTTCATAGAAATTCTTGAAAATTTCTCTTGGATACAAGGATGAGCCTAGATATTGCTGTTTGAAAGACAAATGTCTACATTCAAATCAGATAACAGGCATGTACTATTACTAGTGCCTCAAAACATATCTGTTCTATGAAACATTCCAACAAAAAAACTCACTATGAGATATCCAATGAGTTATATTTCTGTCCTTTTTGCACTTAATACAAAGACTGAAAACTACCTATTACATAGTTGGGAAATTAATTAGAAATTACATGTAAGTCACAAAACCATTACTAACAAGAGCATCTTGAATAGCTTCACCATTTCACAATAGTAGTACATCTTAAATGAATACAACCTACCTAACCACAGTCTTGACCAAGGACTGCAGGGGAATCTCTGTTTGAGCACCTGGAACAGCTCGTCCTCCTTCACCGATCTTGATGTCTGCAGGGTTGCTCCTCTCACATATTCTCACTTCTATCTTCTCTGGCCACAGTTACATCTGCACAATAACTTTTTTCCTTCTTAAATCTGTCATCACAGAAGTGCTATTACCATCTCTGATTGGCTCAGCCTTGGCCAGCAGTGGCTCTGTCTTGGAGCCAGCTGGCATTGGCTCTGTTGGACATGGGGAAAGCTTCTAGGATCTTCTTAGAGAAGCTACCCCTATAGTTCCCACCTCTGCCAAAACCTTGCCACAAAACCAGTATTGAATGAAGTTGCATCCAGCCAGTGAACAGCCACTAGTGGTATTCTCCAGGGCTCAGCACTGTGGCCAGTTCTGTTTAATATCTCCATATCAACAAGAAGTGCCAGATCCAGCACTTGAGACACAAAAACCCCAGACAGCACTACAGACTTGAAGATGAGAGATTGGAAAGATGCCTGTCAGAAAAGGACCTGGATGTGCTGGTCGACAGGCGGCTGAACATGAGCCAGCAGTGTGCACAGGCAACCAAGAAGGCCAAGGGTATCCTAGCTTGTATCAGAAAAAGTGTGGCCAGCAGGACCAGGGCAGTGATTGCTCCCCTGCACTTGACACCAGTGAGGCCCACCTCAAATCCTATGTTCAGTTTTGGGCACCTCACTTCAAGGCATTGAAGTGCTGGAGCATGTGCAGAGAAGGGAAACAAAGGTGATGAAGGGTCTGGAGAGTGTCATATGATGAGCATCTAGTGGAGCTGGGGTCGTTTATCCTGGAGAAATGGATGTTCATGAGAGAATTTATTGCTCTATATGACTACATGAAAGGAGGTTGTAGGACGTGGGGGTCGGCCTCTTTTTCCAAGAAACAAGTAATAGAAAAAGAAAAAATGGCCTCAAGTTGTGTCAGGAAAGGTTAGTTTAGATATGAGGAAAAGTTTCTTCCCAGAAGGCATTGTCAAGCATTAGTACAGGCTACTGAGGGAGGGGCTGGAGTCACCACCTCTGGAAGTAGATGTGACTCTTGAGTCACCATGTCAGGAGGTCAGTGTGGCTTAAGGACATGATTTAGTGGTGGGTTTGGCAGTGCTAGTATAATGGTTGAACTTTATAATCTTAGAGGTCCTTCCATCCTAAATGATTCTATGAATCTCTGATTTATCAAAAAGCTCAAACACTGTCAAACTGAACACCTTATTTTGAGAAAGCCCCTCATTCCCCTAAATGTCTTAATGAATTTTATCTATCCTAGGTATCCTGTAGCAGAATCTCAGAAGAAGGAAATACCAGGCCCTTTACGCGCTTACACTTGTATTTCCAATCCTTGAAGCTCTTCAAGCACCTTGCACTGTTGCTCCAGCCTTGATTTTTGTTCTGGAGTCTTTATTCCTGACTGGATTCTTTCTCTGTCTCCTGGCAGTTTATTATCTGTTGCTTACCTGGATGGGTTTCAGCTTTTACTGACAGTGGTGGCTTCCTTATCTACCATTTTGCATACAGAACTAAGCAACACTTCAAGATAAGTTAAATGGGAGTTTGAAGCTTGCAGCCTAAAGGTTCAGCATCTTTAACTTCACATGTGAAGCAAAACTACCTAGACAAAATAATACATTTAAAAGAATTCAGTTAGCTAAAATTATTTTACAATAAAATGGCTACATACATGGCATTTTTCTAGTTTTGTTGTCTTCGCTTGAGCAGTTTCTTGTGCATGTCAATTATGAGGTTTTAAACCATGTTGTATAATTAAGACAAGAAGACATTTTAAATGACCCATAAAGTCCTCTTTATTTGTGCAAGCAAGTCTATTTTTATTTTGTCTTGGGCAAGGCTGACATGTTTAAAGTGACAAGGTTGTTGCTTGTCATGATATAGTAAAGATCTATGTTTTCTTCCCTATGCAAAACACTTCCCTTAAGACATTTCACAGGTTTTAATTTAAAACAGCAACAGTCACTTTGTTTGTCTCCTTGGAATTCATGAATATTATTTTTTTCTCATTGTTCAATAAACAGCATAATCCAAAGTAACTGGAATACATTAATAATAAACTGTCAACTTGTAGACATTCTGAAGTAATATTTTGGGAATAAATCATAGATGAAATAACATCTTGTGAATAAATCACAAATACAGGTGTGCACATATTTGCACACCACTAGGATTTATTTTATGCATAAATATGTCTATTCATCAGATGAATACACTAAGAATTTATTGATTAAAAATAAATTCTTCTTGTCAAAAACTATGATGGCAGAAATAAATAATCCCGCCATCTGCTCTTCCTCTTGTTTTTTTTCCAAATAAAGTGTGAGTAGTTTATTCTAGCAAAAGTAAACTAAAATAATTAATTTCTGACATAAGATTTTTACAATCTCTGTCACTGGGCCAAATGCTAAACTTCAGTAGCAGTTTTTAAAATGTCTTAGAGGTTTTTAACTTCAAGAGGTGCTTTAGAGAAAGCAGTTTAAAGGGTAAGTCCATAATGCTTCATGACATCAGTTTTGGAAGTGTAACAGAGAATTCCGATTATCTAATTCCAAGAGTCCTCTTTCTAAATTTAAACCAGCCTTTTATAGACAACAGTTTGATACAAAAAGCATATTCTGCCCTCATTTTTGAATTTTATTGAGTGTACATTGTGTTTAGAAGCCTTGGCCAAACAACAAACTAGTGGGCTTTCTGACTTCTCTGAATGCATTCACATCTGAATTCCTGTAAGGTGTTTCCATTTCCATTTCAGCTGCTGCTGCCTGTAAGCAGGGACATGGGCAAATTTCAAGCTACCTACATCGTCCATCTACCAGTCTTTAGAACATCATGCGTCCTCACCTGACATCTGTACCAAAACAGATGGGATATGCTGTGCTTTGGCTGAATTATACAGCCTGCAGACAGGCTGGAGCCACACTGATAGGCATATGAGGTCCAATTTTTCTCCCCCAGAATTCCCTGGAAGTTTCTTCAAACTTGGCTCTGATTTTGATCCAAGGGCAAGAAGCAAGCTTGAGTGTGAATGAAAGCATGGATCCACACTCAAAAAGGAGAGTAGATATTTCTGCTGTGTGACCCAACACTACACTGAGGAGAGCTGCCAGAGGTATGCAATTTCTTCTGCAAGGTGTCAGATAACCTCATTCAGTAGGAGTCATGGATGGAGGATTTATATCTCAATTCTAAACTGCATGTGCAAGTTCTTAATCTGTCAACTTTTTTTTCCACTGGCAATTGCAACAACTACAATTCATTCAGCATCTGCAAATGCAACCTTTAACCTTGATTTGTTAGCATAAATTGACCTGCCTTATGAAATCCAAAGCAAAATACTCATTAGCACTCAGTAAATATAGACCACTAAGATAAGTCTCCTTCTGGCACTTCTGAGTGCATGACTCTAATTCAACATGATCATGCTTTGCCAAAACATCCATAAGTGCCATAAAAAGATGCATGAAATGACAAAATAATAAAACAGTCTCTCTTGAATGACACAAATTATATGTATTAATAGATTTTGTTATTTATTTACAATTCATGTTTTCCTTTATAAAAGAAAACAAGCACATTATATAATTTAATTGAATTAAACACAACAATTGCCATTTTCAAATCTGGTTATACTTTCTATGAAAAGGATAGATCTTGCAATTAGTTCTTTTTCTGTCTACAGAGCAAAAATAGTCAGACTGTCCACCTATATTTCATATAAAGCCAATACAAATACGAAGAAAAATTTTTAAAAAACCCAAATTTCTATTAGCACTTTTGTTTTGTTTCTCTTAAAGGTCAACACAATTAACTGTGCACAGTGGTATCTGAAGTGCAATTTTGTTACCAACTGTACTGCTTTTTCTGCTTTCTGGTATCCTTCAGCAAGATCTCTGTTCCTGCCATCATGTGTTCTTGCACCAAAGCCAGACAGGAGGTGTCCTTGGCAGTTACATGATCCATATGTCAAGGCATGGAAGATTTTTTTGTTAAGCAATAGACTATGTCTAGGTACATAAAGATCAACTTTTCATCACTTATCAAATATTTTGCCAGTCTGAGATTAAAGCTAAGCAGCTGACTGCATGCTCAGCATGGAGTCCGCTTCCTAATTTTTGTCTCTACTGTCAGAGAACAATTTTTTAAATTTTCTTTTGTTTTGAGGAAAGTTTATATCCTTGTGCATTTTGTAAATAAAGTCTTTCATTAGTTCCTAATGAGATCCATATGCAAGTCAATCAAAGGTTATATCCTCATGGCCACATGTGATTTAAAGTACACACTGGCCAAAGATCCATTCACAGATCATTAATCAGAAATTGGAAATAAACTAATCCTCTTTTCTACATAAAGGCAGCGAACTACTATTGGCTGCTATTCAGCAAATAGCAGGATTATATTACTCTTGACAGATATTTCCTATCCATCTGGCCAAATGCATGCCTGCTGCCTGATGAGTGCTTTGAAGGGAGTTTTGATTTTTTCACAGTAACAGAAAGTTTACAGTGGAGTCTCCCCATTTAAAAGTAGAGTGATCTCCCTAGAACATGTTCATATTCAGTAATGGTTGGGAATTTGGTTGTTACTCGCTCCTCTAGGCAGAGTATAGACAGACAAAACCATAGATTTTGGGTTGCTTGTGATTTTCTTGCAGGTTTCATTTCATTTTCACCCTAAGGTTTCAACAAACCTTATTTCATTAAAAGGATATAGTAGTCACTGTTCTTTCCTCTTTTCAAAAAGCTAAAATAAAACAATATTTTGTTATTGAGCATTTATTTGAAAACTCAAATTTATTGTTAAATATATAGGGAGAAATTGTAACAGATGTAGGTAAAATGAAATGCTTATTAGTGGTATTGCAATGTTTAAGGCTTGAAGCAGGAAAAAAACACCTTAGTAAGAAAACCATTTGTCATCATAACACCTTCTTAGTCTTCCTGAATGCTTCTTTCCAAGTAAAAGACATTTTACTTGACACAGTACCTTGAGATACATATTCATATTCCTTCTACTCTGATACAAGGATTGAGTCAACACTAGATGCTTAAAAAGCATGG
>VWZD01003511.1:262361-275090 GCA_013396695.1 Sakesphorus luctuosus | reverse complement strand
TGGGCTCAGGCACCCACCTGATCACCTCTAGGGTTCTGTGACTCAGAATGTATGGCATTATACAAACCAAGGAAAAGAAGCACTGAGTGCCATTTATTTTGCTTAATCCTACTCTGAAATAAATACTAACAGGAAGACTACATACATAAAACAGAATTCTTTATTCCGTCACAAGTAGTTTAAACAAAAGACATGAAGGAAGTTAGCAAAATATACTCATTTTGGCCCTCTAGGCTTACTTATGAACACATACAAGGAATTGCAAAAAATAATTTGTTCAATTAACATCTTCCCACATTATACTTGGCTTCAGTTGGACTTTCTCATCGTGAAAAACTAGGTTCCTTTTTGAATTAGATAAGAGTTAAGCTGTTTTCTCCTTAGGAATGCAGAGGCATAGTCTCAGCTATTTCCAGTTTGTCCTCCGATGACTGTTTCTTCAATTTTTTCCCTTTCAGAAAAATCCATATTTTCTTTAAAAGAAAGGACAGATAAAAGAGAAAATAAATAAGAAGGACCTTTATTCTGCCATCGTCTTCAAGTAACTAATGCAGTCAGTGTTCCTTACAGACCCAATTCAGAATCAGAAATGGCAGATAACCTGTGCATGTGTGGCACTTCTAGTATTAGTCCAGCTGATTTCTACCCGGGGATTGCATGACACTTTTTTCTCAGGAGGTATATGTAAAAGAGGTCCTCTTAGCTGCAGTGAACGGATCCACTCTTCTCTGTTTGAAGGAGAAATTTATTTTCTATAGGTGATTTCTCTTTATTGATCAGTTAGTTTGACATGATGTCTTTCAAGCAATGTTAGTAACTTCCAATTCTTTTCATGTCACTGTGTAGGCTGCAGTCAAACAACCTGGTGTCAGTGGAAGGCTCATTGCCCATACACAGAGTCAAGGATTCATATAATGAAGATAAAAATATAGTCTAGATCTTGTAGCAAACACAATGAACTACCTCCAAAGCAGAAGAAAAGGTAAAGATTTCACAACAATTTTGAAACAATTTTACAATTTGCAGTTTATAAATGCCTTTGTCTTGCAGAAACTTAAGCAAACACTTTACTGTGGAAAAAGTAAGAGAAGGCAGTGATCTCACTAATGGTTCCATGGTCTCCTGCACAGTTGTGTGGTATCCTACAGAGTTGTAGGAGACCATAGAACCTCAGAAGTTCTAGTCTATCCTCTCTTTCAAGGCTAGAAGAAAGGCAACTTAGTCATCACTGATGTCACATTTCAGTTCTTCAAAACACCGTGAGATAGAGACTCCCAGTAGAGCACCTCTCCCTCATTTCAATACTTTCTGTCACAAAGCTTTGCTTGTGTAAAAGCAAGTATCTCCAGCTGCTCATAAAGCCTTTTACCACAAGTTCTCTCCCCAGTGAACAAAGAGAGCTCTTTCCTATTTGTTTTTTTATATATTCATTTGACAAACCTATATTCAGAGGCATTGCCAAGCCTTCCTATAGTTTTTGCCTCTCTAGAGTAAATACACCTCTTCCTTTTCCTGGAATTCCTGGAATTTTTTCAACAAAACACATAAAAGTGTGCATTTCTATTTTGCTGAAAGTCTCATAATATTGGAACACTATCTCTGTAGCCTGTTTTTTCTGGGTTTAATTGGAAGTATTTCAACTGCTGTCTCCAGTTGGAATGTCTTAAATTGGTTTAGCTAAATTTCTTTCTACTTGTCCTCTATTCATCTCCTAAAGTATAAGCATATCTCTGTACTGCTATTAATAACCATTCATGTAATTGTTCCATTATGAAAATTTCCCAAATGTCAGCTGAAATATTTGAGTGCATTGAAGGTTGTTAGACAAGTCATCAGGCACAAGAAAGCCCACAACTTAAATACAAAGAAATTTACAGATTTTACAACAGGCTATTGCAGTCCTAAATCTGCAGTACCAACTTCCCTCCCATTATCAGCTCTCAATCCAAGTTCTAGTAATATTAAATAAAATAGCCCTCTATTTGTTTGTGTGAAGTCTAAATATTCAAATTTGAGCCTGCTTTGTTGTTGATTTTAATTGAAGAAAGCATTTAAGATCTTTGAAGAAAAATATAAAGTTCATGGAATCCGTAGGGTCAAGACATAGGAAGCTAATTTCCTTGTGATAATTTTAATAGTGAGAATGAGACAACAGGCAGCTCATGCTTTTCTGACATAGCAAACACTTCTGACAGGGATTAATTTCATATCTGTCATGATGGGTAGTAATTGAGCCTCAGTGTAATTGGAAGTAATGCCTTTTGTCAACAGTACTTGCCAGAAATGCAGATTTATGTGGTAAGATCTCTTGAAATGTAAAAAGTTTAATCAAGCCATGACTGTAGGAGAAGCTGTATAGTACAGCTGGTGTGCTGCCTGCTAAAGACGCCATTACAGAAAGTACCCGAAAGGATTAATTAAAAAATTATTCCTTTCATATTAATTTGTAAGTCAGGACTGAAATAGTATAATTTCTTGGCTATTTTGTTGACCTTTTGTTGTGGGATACTGTTATGTGTAATGTGCACATGAAAGTAATTCATTGGTTTAGTCCTCTGTTTCAGGGAAATAAGGCCACAAGACAAATAAGACTTGTTTACAGTGAGCACATATTTGAATGATTTGTTAAACTATAACCTGAATGTCATATGCAAACGTTTTCAACAAAATTATACAAGTAAGTAATTGAATCTTTCTGGTTTTACCATCCTTGGGAACAGTGGGCACAAATGAGGAGAAGTTTCATCATTTGGAAACCAGAGTTACAAGAAAAACTTTTCATAACATTGCAACAGATACAGGACTAGACATAGAGCATTGAACTATGAAATATCAATGTATTTTCTCCATAAAGTCTTTACATTTAATTGTTCTACACTTAGGTCTAATTTTGTTATATTTAAAAGAGAGATGGAAGTATGGAGAACAAATAAATAGATTGGTAATTTGTTGTGAATTTTCAGCTGTAGGTTAATCAGCCAGAATATGAGTCTAAAACATAGCAAGTAATCATGATAAAGCAAATGAATTCCTAGAATGTATAAAGGGAAGTACTATTTTTAGAGATAAGGAAGTGTCGTTAGTGCAATTAGACAAGGCACTGGTAAGACTTCCTCTGCAATGGTGCATATATTGTTCTGATAGCCTGTGTTTAAGAAAGATTAATTAAACTGCAATAGTTGCAGAGAAGGGCTGCTAAGATGATCAGGGGGAAAAAAGAGCTTATCTTATAAGAGTAGACTAAAATAACTTATTGGGGTCTGATAGGGTATATCATTGCTCTCTATGAATACTTCAGAGGTAGATAAAGGCCAAAGAAGGAGAAAGCTATTTAAACTAAAAGGCAAGGTTGACACAAGAACAAATGGATGTAAATGGGAAAATTTAGGCTGGAAATCAGAAGAAAGAGTGAGGTTCTGGAAGGTCTTAAAGAACATATCTAACTAGTTGTTATGGGTTTAGCTAGGCCTAAATTTAGGCTTTAGTTTTCAGAGCAGGCCTCAGATTATCAGCTCACTCAAGCTGGGTCAGGCAGCTGACACTGACTGCTACTGGCCATGGTATTCCATACCATATTCTGACATCACCTCAAGAATAGAAGTGAGTGTAGGAGGTGCCTGGTCAGTTCCTTCATTGCTACTCATCTGGGAAGTATCGTTTTCTTGGACCAGGCCCTGCCGCCACTTGCTGCTATGGTATTTTAGGAGAGTAAAATATTTATTCTTAGTCTTTCCCTCTGCTTGGGTCCGTCCCTCGGGGAATTGAGTTTTCTTGGATTTGTAGCAAGAATGGTGGGATTTGTGTTCGATCGGGAGACGAAAGAATTATTTGCTGTATCTAAATTGTGTAGGTGTGTGTTTTTTTGTAGTCTACTTTTAATTTTCTCTTTTATGTATAAATACATAAACCTGTTTAAAGGTTTTTTTCCCCCTTTTTTCAGTGGGGGAAGGGAGACTCTGTATTTGGCAGTTGACATCTTACAAGCTCAACCTAACACGCTAGTTTAAAAGTGAGACAGGATCAATTTGGGAACATAAGGCACGTTTGTGTAAGAATAGAAAAGAACTTGTCATGATGACTAAAAAAATCCTTTTTGCTCTTTATAAATCTTCCCAGTATGTCCACCTGCATCTTCCGTATTAAGAACTCAGTAAAGCAATCAGAATACTGTTGGTTTATTGGTAAATGATAAAATACTGTCACTATTGATTTGCTTGGTTGTTCAAAATGTAATGTATTTCAAACCCCAGATTAATGATGCATAGAAAACCTACTAAGTCTGGAGCCAATGCTTAATCTGACCCTTTACCACTGTAAAAGGAGAATATAAAAAAGGGGTCCTCAAGGAGTATTCTGTCTTATGTTTGTATGGAAATAGAATAGTGTAACTGGGAATGCTGAGAGCAAAGCAAGGGGAGCCAGAAGCCAGAAAATTTCTTTCTTCTTTTTAGGGAAAAAATTATCTCAAAAAAAAAAAAAAAACAAAACCAAAAAACAAACAAGGTAGCAAGAGACTTGGCATTCAGTGCAGGGTGCAAATCAGGAAAAGGGGAAAGTCCCACTCCTTTAGCCTTTCTTTGTCTTATTCTGATTTGATATTGTTTTCAGCCCTTTTCCTTACACCTTACCAAATCTTTTAATCTTAGATTCTTTCTATACTCACTCCTTGCCCACTTTTTTTTTATCTACTAATTTATTCCCTTTATTCCTTTCTCTTTTAGTGACTCTCCCTGTCATTCTCTGATATTTCAGCTCACAGACTTTGCTGAGCCATGTAATTTGGCCACTTGGTGACACTCAACATAATCCTCTTTCAGGTACTTTGCCAATCTTCCCTTGACCTCCACACAGTTTTTATACACACACTGTCCTTTGACACAAGATACCAGAGATCTGGACTCTGCCACCCCTCTTTTTACTTGCTTTCAACCTGATTCCTAAAATCTTTGTTTGATAGCCCCTAAATTTTTTTTAAATTTTTACTACAGAGATAATTTACCCACTTCACACTTTTCAAGACTTTACAGAACTTTATTACGTGGTGTAAAATTATCATTTTTCCACACTGATGAGTCCTGCCTACCCAAGACTTCCTCCTACTCTTTGCATGTTTCTAAGATTTTCTGCCCTTCTCTAAATCTTTTTTCAGACCGCTTGTTCCATGTTGAACAGCACAACTGCTATTATTGCCTCTTGCAGAGCTTTCCTATTCACTGCACCGCAAGAACTACATTGCAAATCCACATGCCCCTGCACCATATCTATCTTCCAGTTTGTTATACATAGAAGAGAGACTTCCTCTTTTATACCCTCTTGCTTAGCTTCTGGAGCCTCTAGTATGGGGACTTTGTCAAAAGCCTTTCAGAACACCAGGATGATTATACTAACCTTCATCCATGTTTGTTCACTCCTTGACACCAAAACCAGATTTTTCTCTGCATCTGCAGAATGAAATTGTACCCCTCTTCCATTTTAGTGAAGAAGAGAAAGAAGCAACCTGATTATTATGCATTTATCACAGAATCGTAGAACATGCTGAGTTGGAAGGGACCCAGAGTGTTCTGCACAGGACAGCTTCAAGAATCACACCATGTCCCTGAGAGCATTGTCCAAGCACTTAAAGTGTCAGGCTTGGGGCTTTGACCGCTTCTGTGGAGAGCCTGTTCCAATGCCCAACCACGCTCTGGCTGAAGAACCTTTTCCTGGTATCTAACCTAAGCCTGCCCTGGAACAGCTTAATGCCATTCCCTCAGGTCAAGTCACTGGTCACCAGAATGAGGAGATGAGCATCTGCCCCTCCTCTTCCTCTCTTGTGGAAGCTATAGAATGCAATGAGGTCTCCCCTCAATCTCATCTTCTCCAGGCTGACTAAGCCAAATGATCTCAGACTCTTCTCATATGGCTTACTCTCTGGGCCCTTCAGCATCTTCACAGTCTTCATTTGGACATTCTAATAGTTTTCCATGGTGCTGTGGTCCAGCCTTTCATTCCCTAGTCTATACACACAGATAGGTTTGTCCCATCTCAGGTGCAGAATCTGTCTTTGTTCAAATTCAGACAGTTGGGAATTGCCCATTCCTCTAATTGGTCAAGATCTCTCTGCAGGGCCTTCTTGTCTTTGAGGGAGTGAACAACTCTTTCCAAATTAATATCATAGGAAAACTTACTTAGTATACCTTCAAGTCTTTTGTCCAAGTCATTTATGAAGATGTAGAAGAGCACAGAGCCCAAGATGGAGCCCTGTGGACCCCCACTGGTGACAGGTCATCAGTCTGATGTCACCCCATGCACTATTACCCTCTGTGTTCAAACCATGAGCCAATTGCTCACCCACCACATGATGTGTTTATCCACCTGTGTGCTGGACATTTTGCCAAGAAGGGTACTGGGATAGACAGTATTGAAAGCTTTACTGAAATCCAAAAAGATTGCATCAACTGGCTTCCCTTGATCACCTAGGTGGATTACTTTGTCATAAAAGGAAATCAAGTTTGACAAGCAGGACTTTCCCTTCATGAAGCTGTGCTGACTATATTGTCCTTTATATGTTTTTCAATACCTCCCAGGATAATCTTTACTGCAATGTACTACCTTACATCCTCTCTTTAATGTATCACTTCTCAAGACATATCATCAATATTTGGCATTTTAAAAAATCAATCACTCAATTACATCACTATATTCACATTAAAAGGACACTTTGGAAATAGAAAATTTCATCACCCTGCTCATCAGAATTTGCTGGAGTAAACTAGTTTGGGGTCTAATCTAACATTTATTTCCTCAGCTTTCGTCCAGTTCTGCTCTGGTCAAGAATATTGTTGGTCCTTTGTTACTATTCTTTTAACAGAAGACTTCAATCCCTATTATAGTAATCTGTCATCCTTAATTAATATTACATCACCCAAAACTTTTTTAAAAAAAAACAACAAACTGATGCTGAGTCACTCTATAGTGATAAAATTTCCTGTCTTCAGTAAGCAATCCTTCATAAATCCATACTGAGCAGTAAGCTAAATTAACTACCTCAGAAAGTCACTTCAGAATGAGAATTCTTTTAAGACAGTGACAACTTAGTAGGAGAAAATGCGCCACTTGTTTCAAAAGCTATGGAGAAGTCTCACTTGATCAAAAACTCTTTACTTGTAGAATGTGTAATTTAATTATCCATCTTCCTGACAAAAGTCATCCTTGTTGACTCGGGATGTAGGTATTAGCATATAGGGAATTTATTGTTTCATTTAATCTAACAGCCCAACTTCAAAAGAGACTTTGCCCTATAAATGAGCACTGAAAAGTCAAAAAACAAAAGAAGCAAACAAGCCAACTTTGAAAGAGAAAAGAGGACAAGTCTCATTTTCTGTCAATTTTGCCAGCGTAGCCTACCTCCACTGTGCTGAAAGAAAACATTTATCTGTTTGAAGTATATATATTAATGTTTTTGAAGTTTTAAACAAGGCAATTTAAGTTATTCTCTCTTGGCCCAAGAAAATGCTGTCTTTGTTGTTGCTGCTGCAGTTAATTGTCTATCCTATCACCTGTTAGCTGCCTCTTTAGTGAGCAGAGGACTGCAGCTAACTGCTTCAACTCTGAAAACTGACTGAGCTACTTCTTGATAATTTATGAGAACTAGTCCTCAAAGCTTCTTTCGTGGCCAAACTGCAGTTGAAGAAGCAGTGGCAAATTATTTGTGACCAGCCTTGCCTCAACAGATAGCCCATCTTCTGAGTCAAACCTTCCACTGATCACAATCCAGTGATATTATTGAGAACAATATGACTGGCAAAAAAGGTTTTGAAGAAGGGAAAGTGATATTTCTGTGGAATAGAGCTTAGAAATGTTCTGTGTTCAAATGCATAGGAGGTAAGCTTAAACAGTGGATAGAGGGAGTAGAAAGTTTTCAGGTAACAAAAATCAGTCTGGGTTTTGAGAAGTATAAAAAAATCCTAGACCCAAATAATGGTTAAAGGAGAAGACCGAAAATTCTTTTGCAAGACATTCACTGAAGCATAAAAGGCAAGAGCTTTCTGTGGAATTTAGAAAGAGAAAATAGGAAGGAAGAAAGAAAATTGTGAGAGGAAATACTCAGTGTATTCCTTCTGGAATCTCTGCTGGAAATACTTAGTAGCCTTAACCTTAACCTTAGGTACAATGGTTTGCTATTTTTTCTGCTGTGTCTTTGTCAGGATTGCTAATCCTTTGCCTTTACAATCAAAAGTGGTTTTTTGCAAAAATCTCTGATGTTCTGAAGCCAAAACATCCAGCTCACTATTCTAATTCGATTATGAACTAATCAGCACTGGTTTTATTCTGCAGAGGGACCCAAGGAGCTGCTTGGAGGTACACATTTATCACAAAAATGATGGCATTCTCTCATCATACAGCAGCTTCTGGCTATAATTGGAATAGCTATGGAAAAGAGCTTTTGGTCCACTTGCAAAGGAAGCAATTTCACACAGACTGTGGATGCTGCCAAGGAATACTTCATGTTTAGAATGTCAACATAAAACTGAAAGTCACAGAGCAAGTACTTATGGAATTCAAATAATTAATCATCTGGATCAAAGATTATAAATAAGCATATAGGCAAACAAATGTAATCTCTGCATTTAAATCAATTTATGATGGTTTTAAAAATATTATTAGAAACATTACAATATTATTAAACAGCATCAAGTATAGAATAATATAGTAAAATACAGACTAAAGTAGTAGCCAAATTATGTTTTATACATTTGAAAAGGAGAGAAACATAACACAATCACAATTACAAACCTTTTTTTTTTTAATCCGGGAGGGTTCAATGCAAAATTTGAAAATACTGTATTTTTGTGTGTTCAGCATGAGGCCTAACTTTGTTTTTTTCCTCTGCTTTGATATTTCTTTATTTATATTGTTTTTCCAATTAGTGCATCTGTTTAATTGCAAACAACTTCTGGCAAGATAACAGATTTAGCTGCAGTGTAGCAATGCAATGACAAATTCTCTTATCTTCTCCCTGAATAATAAACATAACCTCATTCAAGTGAACTTTCAGCAGGTTTGGCCTTTTCTCTGCTTTAAGAAGTCACAGAATGATTTAGAAAAATCACAAATTGTGATTAAAAATTTCAAAGTATTCAAAGAATTACTTGCATCAATCTCATTCTGTGGTTTTTTTCATATACTGCAGTATGTGAAAATAATTCCTGTATTAAGCATTGACAACATGCTTGGGGGTTTGGGGGGTTTTGTTGTTTTGGGTTTTTTTGTTAGTAAATTGTGCATGTTTGAGAGAGAGAGAGATGCAAAGTAAGATGTAGTCCTGATACAATTAATTTTTTTATTATTCTGAAAGCATGAATCAAATATCTGAAAATGCTTTAAGTTCCAGAATGGCCACGTACTACAGAATGAATGTGGTAACTCCTTTTACCGCTTTAAAGATATTTAAGACTCCATGAGCTTCTACTATTTATTACAAAAAAGAAACTTTCTCCCAACAGGCCAAATGGGATCTTACAGTATAAGCCATCTATCTGTAGCCTTCTTACTGCTGATGTAGTAGTTAGTGCACTTACTGTGCACAGATCCTATAAGGGGGAATTTGCTTAATAAGGTGACTGGTTACACAGGAGGTCAAATTCCAAACTTAAAAGCACACATTATTTCCATTGATTTAATTTATTGGAAAAATTAATTCCACAATCCTTTCTCTTAATTACCCTAAGAGTGTTGATTCCTTTAAAAATATCCCAAGATACTGTACTGTCTTGCAGGTCACTGTTACACTGTGATGGTTTAGTAGTGTCCATAGCATTGCTGAGTTAGAATAAGTTTCCAAATGAGTAGATTTCATGACAGACGGGCTAATATAAAAGAATGAGGTTGCTATGTAAATTTTGCTTTACATCACAAGTTTCGTGAAATAGAGCTCATAAAGCTGAGCACATTGAAAATGACCATTTGGGCCACTTACAGGTGGCATCAACAAAGAGTGAAGGAAAGACATTACTATTCAGTCTACAATGCTGGACCTGTGTAGGGCAAAAAGTAACTGTACAGACTCTATTGAAAGTCCATTGCCAGAAATGGAGTGGGTATGGATGGAAAAGAAAAGCCCCATTTGTTTAACAGGGGTCACACAATCATAGAAAATTCTTTCTTGAATTCATGTTTATGTATTGACTGACTGAGTGTTGTTTAACCCGGCAAGCAGCTAAACACCACATGGCTGTTTGCTCACTCTACTCCAGTGGGATGGGAAAACGAATTGGAGAAAAAGGTAAAACTCATGGATCAAGATGAAGCCAAGCTAACAGGACAGAAAAACAAAGGGAAAATCCAAATTCAAATCATAACACTGTACCTTCTACTATGTAGAAGTTTAACCCCAACAAAACCAGGACACCGCGATATAGATTTTGTCCAGGATAAGAAAGGAAATCAGGAAAAAAAATAAACTTACTTGAGGTAGAATGTATGTCCAGAATGAAATGTATCATCATTTTTCTTTCAGAGTCCTGTTTTCAGAATTTGTTTGTATTGTTATATTGTCCAGCAATTATGAGGTTGAGACAACGTTAAGTATACTGATAATACATTAAATTTTACATTGTAACTAGTGGTTCTGAACTAATAACATTTGCAAAAAACACAGTTTGGAATTATGGTTTTGATGTCTTCTCAATTCTTATTAAAGCCATGTAGGAAAAGAAAAAAATAACCCCAAAGACAGCAATGAAAAATGTCAATTCAAGAAATAGGGCAACAATACATTTATTATATAGCTCAAGCACAGACTAGAAAAGGCATAAAAGATAGTACAGTCCACAACAAATATACACTTAGAGATTATGTCAAATATACACTATGCTCATGCAGTATCACTTGATTAGCTTACCATTCTACTTTGATTTTGTCATCAATGCTGACACTATAATCCTTGTTATATGCTTTGTAAGGAAATAACCCTTGCGCTGGAATAAAATTGGGAAGTTAATACAGATCATTTCAGGTTTTTTTTTTCCTTCAGAGCTGGATATATTCTGTCTGGTATTCACAAGGGTACAGACACACAGTCTGGGGTTATAGTGAATTCCTGAGTCACATTCAAAGTTGCCAGGTTGCTCACATCTGCCTAGGTTTATTTGTAACTGCTTTCATGGAAA
Source organism: Sakesphorus luctuosus (assembly GCA_013396695.1). Lineage (NCBI taxonomy): Eukaryota > Metazoa > Chordata > Aves > Passeriformes > Thamnophilidae > Sakesphorus > Sakesphorus luctuosus. The sequence goes on along the minus strand of VWZD01003511.1, from coordinate 263,940 downwards.
ATATCATCTAGGTAAGGAAATGAATCTGGAGGGGTGCTGAAAGTCAACAGCTTTACTGATAAACACAGAAGGCATGTATTTAACACTATTTTTGTAGTCCAGCCAGCTAACTTCCATTTTATAAAGTGGAAAGTGTAAGATAGATACAGAGGCAGCACAATTTTTCAGTGTAATAAATATGTTTATTAATTTTTTCAGAAGCTCTGGAGGAATAACAAGCTTCCACTGAAATACGCCTTTTTGACCTTTTAAAATTTAGAGTTCATATCCTTTTTGCTGTTGTTGAATTCACCATCTCTTTTTTCCTATTGTGCTTATTAAGTATGGTCTCCTTATCTCAATTTGCAATGTCCATATTCCCAGAAGCCAGATTTTTTATTTTGTTTCTAATTTATTCCTTGCTCAAGAAGCCTTAATCTTTGAAAACTAACAGGTCATTCCTTTGCTGCTTCAGAATCAACTATAGCGAATCCTATGGTGCTAAAGCATATGAACAATGATACAACACATATATATAGTGCTACATTGAAAATATCATGAAAACATTTCTATGAATATATATTCAAGTAGAAAAAATAATTTTTTTTTTCTTTTGCCTAACACTTGAAAAGAGACTTGGTAGTCCATCTAGCAGGGGTTTTATACTTTTTTGTGCATGCTATAATTACATCATTTGGTACATGGTAGAAGACTGCTGGATGTGTTTAGTAAGATATTCAAATTTAACCCTCTGTATGGTATAGAAACAAAATAAGACTTTTTGCCTTCTTGCATAAGTTTTGTTTTATAGATTGGCTGAGTTTGTCCAATTGAATGGAAAATAAGTGCAGAGACATGGAGTGGATGGCTTTCTCAAACCTAGACCACTCCACATAATTTTTGGCTTAAGAGCGGAGAATGTCTGGAAATTCAGGTAAGACTGTCAATCTGTCCTTTATGAAAATATATACCCTACTTAATCCTCTAAGGAATTCTAATCTGGCCATTTCTTGAAAGGCCATGCCTTAGTGCAGATGACTTTTGCAAAGACTGATCAATACCTAACTCTGCAATTGATAAAACAAGATTCAGCAGCAGACAAAATGTTCAGAGAAGTCTTTTCTTAGTGATAAATCAGTGAAATGAAAATAAGCAGAATATTATTTCTCTTTAAACTGTATTTAGAACAGTAACTTCTTGTTATCATTGTTGTTGGATTTTGGGGAAATTTTTTGGACAGCTTTGAACCAGAACTTTCTATTATCTTGCTTTTCCATTTCTCCAGCAGACTTCTTCTAAGAAACCCAAGTGCTTATGACTTTTTTAGTTTTTAGTTAAATTTCTGGAACAGCAACATTCACACTTGTATTTTTCATTAGTTACAGCAATGTTGATTCTGTCCTGTCCTTGCAAGCAACATACTAGTCTTTTAAAGTTTATTGGAAGGTATTAGAAATGGTTTGGAAGTTCATTACTTTTGGCATTACACAGTTTGTATGTTGAATCTCTGTTGTTTAAGGACTCCAGTCTTGTCAATCTCTTCCGGTCTGTGACTCTGAGAAGTAACATTTTTCTTCATAGTCTATGCATATGTGTGAGA
>VWZD01003511.1:246357-262356 GCA_013396695.1 Sakesphorus luctuosus | reverse complement strand
AAAAAGCTATGTTAACAGGATTATTCACTACATACTAGGCATAATTTTCTCTGTGTTATTCATATGGCCCTGTGTCAAATATTTCAGTGTTGCAGAGGGGAATATTAAAAAAATATAAAATATATTTTAAAATATAAAAATTTAATTTAGTATAGAATCCAGCTCTTTGACAAAAAATTATACTTAACACTGACCTTAGTGCTTTCACAGTAATATGGAGAGAGGATTTGTTAGAATTAAAAACATTGAACTGAAACTTGACAGTTAATCTAAAAAAACCCAAACCAATCCTATAAAACTCAAAGTGCTCTATAATGGTATGAAAATCATAGTAACCTCGAAATACTTTCCTCTCCCCAAAGTGAAATATCAATGAAAAATTTTACTCCAGTGAATGCACAGCTGTCAAATTGAAGGATTTGAGAAGCTGACAATTTATCACCTGCTTTTACAACTGTGGAGTCATTACTGCTGTATACGCTCTCAGATCCAAACCTGTTCCATACTATCACTGAAAACCTGGCTTTTCTCATATCAGACCAGAAAATTTCAAAGGCTGATCATTTTAGAATGTAGAATGTTGTCATGCTCTAATAATGTAAGTGAATCAGCCAATATAATTAAATTTGATGATTATCTTGGTAACATCCTACTGAGAAACTCTTTAGGATGGCGTAAATTCATTCTTTTGTCTGTCAGCCATGACTGCAGCCTGGCAGCTTAGCTTTTCTGACCAAAAATAACCCATCTTAGCTGTCAGTCTTATTCTATGTGAGATTCTACGTAAAAAGTCATAAATGCCAGACTTAGAATCATAGAATGGCTTTAGTTGGAAGGGACCTTAAAGACCATCTGTTTCTAATGCCCCTACCAGGGGCATTATATCTCCGTCAGGGACACATTTCACAGGTTGCTTAGGGTTCCATCCAACCTGGCCTTGAACACTTCCAGGAATGGGGCATCCACAGGTTCTCTGGACAACCTGTTCCAATGTCTCACCACCCTCACAGTAAAGAATTAATTTCTAATATCTAATTTAAACCTAGTCTCTTTAAGTTTGAAGTCATTCCCCTTGTCCTGTCACTACATGCTCTTGCAAATAGATTTACTACAGCCTTCTTGTAGGCTCCCTTTAGGTACTGCAAGGCCACCATTAAGTCACCCCAAAGCCTTCTCTTTTCCAGAATGAAAAATCCTAATTCTCTCAGCCTTTCCTCATAGAAGAGGTGCTCCATCCCTCTAACCACCTTTGTGGCCCTCCTCTGGACTCATTGCAACAGGTCAATGTCCTTTCTGTGCTGTTGAACCCAGAGCTGGATGCAGTACTCCAGGTGGGGTCTCACCAGATGGGATCAAAGGGGGAGAATCCCCTTCCTGACCTACTGACCACACTGCCTTTGATGAAGCCCAGGATACAAGTGGCTTTCTAGGCTGTGAGCGCACACTGCCGGATCATGTCCACCCTCTCATCCACCCCAAGTCCTTCTTGTCAGGGCTGCTCTCCGTCTGTTCATCCCCCAGCCTGTACTGATACAAGGGGTTGCCCTGAGCCATGTGCAGCACCTTGCACTTGGTCTTGTTAAACCTCATGACATTTCCACGGGCCCACTTCTCAACCTTGCCTTGTATATTCATTACACATATTAAAAAAATATCTTTTAAACTGCAATAATAATTCAATAATGTTCTTTGGAAGACTGAAGGTCTTCCATAAAAAGAAAAAATGTCAGACACAATGGAGAAGGCAGAGTCATAGCTAAAAGAAAGTAATGGTGCTTTAGGTAACATTCCCAGGCACATGGTGTGACTCTTGGAGATGGTCCTGTGTGGGGCTAGGATTTGGACTCAATGATCTTTGTGGGTCCCTTCCAGCTTGGCATACTCCATAATTCTGTGAAGACTTCCTAAAGATCTACCAGCTCTAGTAGATCTCAGTTCCAGTCCCTAGTCCCTGGGGACTGTCTTCCACAAGTTCCTTTTCACTAGATCATCAAAAAGCTGGAAGTTTGTTTTCCTAAAGTTCAGGGGCCTAACTTCATTCCTTATCTGACTCCTATTCTTCTGAACAGCAAACTGCACCAATGCATGATCCCTGCAGCCTGGGCTGCCTCCAGTCTTGTTCCTGATTAGCTTGCTTATGTTGGTGATCATGAGATCCAGTAACGCACCCCCTTTGGTAGGGCTATCTATTATTTGGCTCAAGAAGTTACACTTATGCATTTCAGGAGCCCCCTGGAATACCTGCAGCTTGCAATGCTATATTCCCAGCAGATGTTGGGGTGGTTGAAGTTCCCCAGCAGGACAAGGGCCTGTGAGTGCAATACCTCCTGTATCTGGAGCAAGAAGGCTTTTTAAATAGGCTCCCCTTGATCAGGGGCCTGTAGTAGTCACTGACCACAGGGTTCCCTCTGTTGCCTCAGTATCAGATTCTTTCCCACAGTCTTTCGACCTGCTCATGCCTGTTCTTCAGAGACAACTCTCCACACTCAATCTACCTCTCGATGTAGAAGACAACCTCCCCGCCTCTCCTTCCTCCCCTGTCTGTTCTGAACAGTCTGTAGCCATTGATAGTCTCACCCCAGTCATGGAATTCCTTGCACCAAGTTTCAGTAATGGCAACCACGTCATGACCATCTAGCAGCATGGGGCTTCTAACCCATTTGTTGCCCATGCTGCATGCATTTGCGCCAGGGCATCTCAGCTGGGATGTTGGATGTGTCACCTTCCTAGAGGAACACCCCTTAACTCCTTAGATATTAGGTGTTTCCCTGTTGGCTTCTGTTAGGTCAGGTGTCCCTGGCTCACTTCTGTAAGACTGCAGGTGTGCTCCAGAATTGTTTTCTCATCTCAAAGTTATTGGTGGAGGGCCCTCCCTAGCACACTGTCACTCTAACTTTGCCTCATATCCCACAGTTTGCCAGGGACATGACTAGCATTGTCTCTCTGCCCCAAAACTTCAGCAACAATAGTTTATATTGTGTTCCTCTTTTAAAGTCTAGAAATTAAATATGGTAAAAATTTAGCTTTTATTTCTCATACAAAAATGCAAGACTATTTTGCCAGATTAGTTACGTCCATTCAAACCTCTGTGAGAAGGAATTCTGATTACTTATACAAGAATGCTGTATATCTAGAATCCTGAAAAATGCCTTGTATCATGTATTCTTGAGTATTAAAAAAATGACATAACTATGAATGTGTTCATTTGAGTTGTGCAAAAAAACCAAGATAGAATCAACTGAAGAAATGGAACAAATCTAAAATTTCCCAGAGTCACTCCATATAACAGTCCTATATTCTTTTATTGGTAATTCATGACTATCATCATGGCTAGGCTTCGTGAACAAAGCCTATTGGGGAAAAAAGGGATAATTTTCTTACATGCCAAGATGGCTGAGCGAGTTGTGCTTGGTGAGAAGTTCTCTTCTTCAGAAATTCCTGGATCTCTTGATTGTTTTCATCAAACCAGTCTTTTTTTTTTTCTTGGAGGAGAATGCTAAGGATTCTTCAGAGTATTGCAGGATGCTATTTTTTAATATGTTACCAAAGCGCTTCATGAGAGGGATCTATGGGATGATCTTCAGGAGGATTTGTTCCATAACTTTCCCAGAGACTGAAGGAAGTCTGATGGGCCTAAAATTTCCTGCATCCCCCTTTAAACCCTTGTAGATGGGAATGACGTTATCCTTCTTCCAGTCTTTTGGCATGACCCTTGCTCTTCCTGACCTCTCAAAGATTATGGAGAGTGGCTTTGCAGGCTGCTCAGCACTCTCAGGTGGGTAACATCAGGGCCCATCAGTGTGTACGTGTCAAGCTCCTATAACATTTCACTCATCAATTCTTCCTTCACTGATGATGTGTCTGTGTTTGCATTAACCTGGATTGCTGTTCCCAAGGCCCAAGAACCAACAGTTCTGGTAAAGGCAGAGGTGAAGACAGTGTTGATAACCTCTTCGTTTTCCACAGTGTTGGTGACTAATTGACCTTTCCTGTTTAACAACTCGCCAGTATTTTCCTTCTGTTTCTGCACCTCTTGTTTACACACCTGAAGGACCCTTTCCTGTAGTTTTTGATGTCTCTGGCCAATTTCAATTTGACCTGAGACTTTGCTTTTCTAACTGCATTTCTGCATGCCCTGGCAGCATCGTTATAGTATTCAGTGAGTGTTCATCCACTTTTCCATCTCTGGTATGATTCTCTTGTGGTTTTGAGCAGAGTCAGAAGCTTGCAGCTAATCCAAGGGTGTAGGGTGTCTCTTTCTCTGACTACTTATCTTACATTTAAAGAGGATGAACTGGCTTTTTGCTTCCAGGACAGAGTTATTGTAAAATGTTAGGAAATAGCAAAGGCTCATCTTAGATGTGGAATTATATCTGGTAGCAAAAGCAAACAAATAGTAATTAAAAAATGCATAATTTTTTTCGCAGGAAAATGTAGGTAAATGCTAGAAAGAGGTTTTGGGGGTTTTTTGCTTCTTTTTTTTTTTTTTCTTTACTGACACATTATCTGAAAAGAAATCTGAACTGACAACACTAAGAGAAGAATGAGCTCCAGGAAGCAATTTGGATATCATTATCATTGCAGGCTGCTTCTTCTCTACCTTTAGTTTTCATAGTGTACAGCCAAGTGTCTTTTTTTTTGCCTTTCACATTTAACCAGGGAGTCTGGATGAAATACTTACAGCATATTTATTATAGGCTGAATCCCATAGTTAGCACTCAGTCTAGTTTTCACTGTCAGATGCTCACTTGATGCTTGCCACATCAATTTCCTCTACCAGATTTCCAAAGAACCTGGAAAAGGTTGTGGAGGAAATACTCTGACAGTTCTCGTTACACACAGTGGCTTGCCAGCATAACTCTGACAATTTTTAGTAACAACTCTTGAATCCTACTAGTTTGAGAAAGGATAATTAAACTCATTTAGAGCCAACTCTGCTTCTACCAGAGATAGTAGAGAAGCTTTTTATAGTGAAGTAACAGCTGACAGTAAGACTGAAAAACCCTTGATGCAAGAAGTTTACAATATGTATGTAATTACAGGAATTGCTTTGGCACTGCTACACATTAAGGTGGTAAGAAATACTGTATTATACTATTTCTACTATGTTCTATAGACTCATTTTTCTTTGAGCTTGTCATTAGGAAGTTCATTCTTCAGAAAAATATTTGCTAGTAAAGCATGCACAGACCGCAAATGCATTATTTTTTTAACTGTGTTCATTTTACTTGAAGAAATAAAAATGCTTGATACTGTAACACTGATCCTTCTCGATTTCTACTTTGTTTGGACTTCTTTCAGGGATCTAAGGACTTCATCCATTTTCAATTCCACACATCCAGGGTAGAAAATGTCAGGATTCCTCCTCAGAAACATAACCGAGCTTTAATGAAATTTTTGCAATGTTAGAAATCTATTCATTAATCTTTTCCAATCCATACCTTGAATTCAGCACTGTGATATGCTCAGTGTATTTCAACATCTGGAAATGTCCTTTCTCTTGTGAGAAAGAGCAAAATGACAAATTATTCTTTCAAACTTTCATTTGTAGGGCAATTTCTTGAGAGTTTTTATGTTTAAATACTTCAAGTATTTACGTATATTTTGATCAGTGTAGAATATATTTTCTTTAAAACAGAGATTCTTGTTCCATAAAGGATAACACTGCAAGCTAAAGAAGAAAAATGTGGAACTCTATATGATGGCAAGACATTTAATAATAGTAGAATAAACAGGTTGGAAGAAATCTTGACAGATAAAACAATCCATACCAAACTGAAGGGCATATCTTTTATTTAATTAAGGCAACCAATTCTTAAAACCTGCCAGTGACAGATGCTGCATTACTTACCCAGCTAATCTATTCCTGAGCTCAACCCCTCTCAGCTTTAAAATTTGTCTACCTGATGTATCCCCTACCTCCTCCTTGTTTCAGTTAAAGCCTGTTACTTGTCACTATAGCTGCAGAGAATAAGGATGGATTATTCCTTTTCTTCCTGCTACATTTTTTCTATTTGAAGATGGCTTCTATATGTTCTCTTAGTCTTCTTTTTTCAAGACTAAAAAGCCTCAAATCCTTTTACATAGGTAAATTTTTATGGAGTTCTGATCATTCTCACTGCAATATCGTTGACAGTGAAATGTGCCCCTTTGATGCACATTGACAATGCAGCAATAATCAGCTTCCAAAAGATGATCTCTCCTCACTGGTTACTGGCTAGCTTCCACAGTTAGATAAAAGCTCTGAAAGATAGCAGTAGTACAGAACACAATACTGCTCCACAGTTTTCTGCTCTATCAGGTTAATGCATTTATTGATATAAGAATGTTACCTAAGAAGGACAGTGGATGTAAAGATAAAGATAATGCAAACAATATGAACATAATTTTTATACCTTTCTATCAGATGCAAAATCTGTTGTTATTACAATTTTCATCAAATAATTTTAGAAGATGTTTCCAAATAATTTTAAATTTAATTTTTGCATTTGATAAAAGGTACAGATTATGCTTAATGGGGAGATAAAAGTCTAAAACTACAAAATAAAGATCACCATCAATTGCAGTACACCTTTATGAAAGATTGGGTTTGGAAAAACAAGTTTATTTGACAGTTCAAGATTAGCTCTCATGTTTCAAAATATTTCAGAAGATATTGTTTCCACGTAAAGCATAAATCTCAGAATAGAGATACAATCACTGTAGACAGTAATGTAAACATGTAATTTTCTCAGTGGTTCTGCAACCACAATTATTAGCAAAAGCAAACTTCCTGTTTAACAGATCTTGATTTAAAAACCTTCATTGCTATTTTCATTGTTGTCATTACAATAGAAAGAGAAGGTACAATTTAGAATTTAAAGTACTAAAACTATTTAGGGAAAGCATTCCAAAGGTTTTAAGCCACTCATACAAAGAGCTATGTTTTCAGATTTTTCAAACAGAAAGGTCAATGTGTTTAACTACTTATCTACCAACCTTCTTGGGCAAATGTGCCTGCTAAAAATATTGCTGAACTGATGAGAAGGCTTTTTTTCTGAAAAAAAAAAAAAAAAAAGGAAGAAAAATAAAGATTTGTGTGTGAGACAGAGAAGGTTCAGGTTATGGGAAATGTGTTTCCTTGTAGCCATGACAACCGGAGGGAGTTTACTTAGATCTTTAAATATTATTACTCTATCTAAAATTAATCTGATCCACTGAAGCAGAAACACTTTACATGGAGATACAAGCCATACTGAGATATTCAGAGTTGCATCTCTGAGCAGCAGCAGTGATGACTTATGGCTGTAACAACAGGCTCAGAAGCTTTACAGTGATGGCTGTTTCAGGATTCCTGTCCATCCTAACCAAGATTGATACATATAACTTGTCCCCTAGCATGGCCATCTGTTTGCATGGCATACTGCCCACTCAAAAGTATTATGCCAATTTCAATGTTCCGGCCTAAGATGGATTTAGAAGGTAACGAACAGAAAAAACACAGTGCAATAAAACCAGCAAACAGCAGTCTGTCCTTAGGGAATTATACAGCAAGGGCTTGCAAAGTCTACCTGATACCTTAGCAATCTGTGTTACAACCACATCTCCTGCCCTGAATCAGAGAGAGGGAATATCAAAAAGCTTCAGAAAGTGTCAGCAATTTATTGTGTTTCCAAATAGGCAATAGATAAGGGAAGTAATTTCCCCCTTCAACTCTGTGCTCACGAAACCACATCTACAGTACAAATCTAGTGTCCAGGTGGGTTTTCTAGGTGATCAGCTAGGTCACAAAGCTGATCAAAGGCAGGAGCACTTGTCCTGTGATGAGAGACTGAAAGAACTGTGATTATTTAGCCTAGAGGAGAGATGGCTTGAGGGGGAACTAGCTGCAGCTTTTCAATAATGCTGGTGATTGTGAGGAAAACAAAGCCAGACACTTTGCAGCAGTGCATGGTGGGAATATGAGAAGCAGGGGGCATGAATAAGAATCAAAAAGGTTCTGAAAGGGTATGGAAAGAATAATTCTCACCATGTGGATGGTCAAGCAGTAGAACAGATTGCCCCAGAAAGTTGTGCAGCCTCCATCCTTCGAGACTATGGAAACCAAACTAGATAAAGCTCTGAACAATCTTGCCTGACCTCAGAGCAGACCCTACTTTGCAAAGGACACTGTTCTAGAGACTTCCTGAGAACCCTTCCAATTTGGATTATACTGCAATCTTTCATGGAATCAATGAAGAAATTGATGCTCTTTCAGAAGATTGCTTAGACCATCCCATTTTACATCTTTTCCTATCTTGCATCAAAAACTGAAAGTTTCATGAAACTAGAAGACAAATGTCTCTTTACAGAACTTCCTAGAAACATGATGAATAGGGAATTCAGGGTCTAGCCTCATTCTTATTAATGTAAAGAGAGAGGGCCTGGCTGCTTGAGATTTGTATTGAAACACCACAGACGAGTCCTGACAAATCAGATTTCCATCTGATTCATCTACATGAGCAGTGATTGCTACGAGACTAAAGAAACACTCTGACACTGGATGGGGTAAAAATATCCATGAAGAGGACACAGCTGTATCTGAAGCACACACAGAATTGATTAGCTGCTATTAGCCCATGGCACAAACAAATCTCTATTAGATTCTCATATTAATAAGTAAAATTTTAACAGGAAGTCATACCTCAGTTAAGTGATTCACTATCACTTTACAGATATGTTACTGCAAATGTACACAAATATCATACAGGTAGTAAAATAGAGGTAATTACGTAAATTGCATCTTGTTTTTAAAAAGTATAATTTCCCTGCTGTTTGCACATTTTATTTAAATTGGATAGGAGAAATTAGACAGATGAATTTCAATTGCAAAGAAGAAATTAATTTTATTGTATTTTTTAAATCAATATTATTTGGAAGCAAAACTGAGTTATTAGAAAGCAGCTAACGGAGTAATACAATAACTATATAAAGCAAAGTATATCAAAGCATTTATTTGCTTTTTGAAAATAAAATAGTTCTCATATAATTTGAAATCTGTAAACTATTCAATAAGACATTTTTTTCCTCTAGTAACCCAGTTCTCCTTATGAGGTCATTTAACCATACAGACCATCAAGTGCTTCAAAGTACAAAGGCAAATGGTAGGACATAAGATGTGAGTTAATTCTATAAATTACAGCCAGAAAGATCCAGATGCCACATAGGCATTCTATTGTGTGGATCCCACAGGTTAATATTACTGTCTTGCTTTTCTGTTATTTTAGTGACTTACATTAATTTCCCTTCAGTTACGTCTATTGAAGATTTATATATCTATATATTTAAAGAAGTTCAGTGTTGTGGATTGATATATTATTCCAATTTCAATAATATAGCTGAAACATGAAAGATTAATTCAAAATACATACTGAGATCCTCCAAGGTGATCTTTCAATCGAAAACCAGTGACCTCAAGACGCACATATTTATTCTTGCACAAACTTCTTTCTTTGGCTAAAAAACCCCTATTTATCAGAACAGTAAGTTTTGAACTTCAGCTTCATTGACTTTAGCAAGACTGAACCATATTGTACACTAAAGGATCTGATGAAATATTTGATGCTTTTGTCTTTTTTCTGCACATCTTCCTTATTAGTAATTGGATCATTCAAAAATATATTAGTTCATAATCTAAATAAGTTCATTGAGCTAAGTGATGTATTTTACAGGTAAGTATAACAAAGTTATACTTAACTCATTTAACTCAGTATTATCATTTATGCGATGCAGTAGAGTGAGACATCAATTTTATTCAAATGAATGTAAAGTTACCTCTTTAATTTTTAAAAAAAATCATCAGAACTGCATGATGAAATAAACATCACCAGAACCAAAAACCTCCAACTCTTTCTGCAGTCATTATTTAAACCATTCTTTTCCATTAGAAAAAAACCCCACATCTGTCAGTGTTCTTCATTTCAGTTCAGTGCAAAAGACCCTGAGCTGCAGAAAAATGACTGTATTTTCACCATCAGCACATAAATTAATGTATTATATTTATTTTAACCTGATAGCTCTGATTTGAAAGGAATGTCCCCTACTTCCCATCCTTTTCGAAATGTAGAAGACAATTTGAATCCTGATAGGACTAAAAATAAAGCCAGTTCTTCTGTTTTCTGCTAGTCTTTTCCATAGGTTATAAGCAGTTCTATCACCAGCTCTAATTTTAAAACAATGAAAAAATGCTAAAGGAATCTGTTTGAAAACCAGCTGGGTGTGAGCACTTGCTTCCAGACCTGCCTTAGCTATCTATTCTCACTGGACGTAACTGTTCCTATTGCTGAATCTGTGCCCTCTCTTCAGGCTTTTCTGTTCTGAGAAGCCTCATTGTCCTATTAAAAGTAGACAAATGCAACTATAGTTTCCATTCCTGACCTTATGGAGTTAGCCATTTCAGGTCCTAAAGACTTTCTTAAATGCACTGAAAAAACTTGTGTGATTAATTCCATTTAAGTCAGCTGAGGAAAGCTGAATGCTCACAAAGCATCAGTTAACTTCACCATATATATGTCCTGTTATGAAATAAGCCAATTATGTTACACATAGGCTAGAAAGTACTTGTGGCCAAGTTAAAAATGGCAAAAAATATACCATCACACGAGTGTAGAACCAAACTTTGTTTGAGAAAAGATTCTTCTTCTGACTCAATGAGACTGCAAAATTTCAAAACACAATTTTCAAGGAGATACTAGCCATGATACATGAACATAACATTACCAAGGGGAAATATGCATATTTAGTCCTTAAAAAGGCTTTTAAGATACTATAGAGATGAACATAACCTCAAAGAAGATGCAAGAAAATGTTTTTATTCAATGAAATCGATTGGAATTCCCTGGACCTCTCAGGGAATCTGGTAACATCATGTAATGATGGGCTTCTACAACTACAGCAGTTACCCTATTTTCTCTTTGAATCATAGTCTCTAGGCCATTCATTATATAATAAAGAAGATATGCGTTGGTTTTACTGAGTCATAGCCCACTTATGTAAAGAATGAGCCATTTACAACTAAATTCTCTTGCTGAAGAACATTCATTTCCAACACTATTGAGACACACTAAAGGTAAAAGCACACAGCATTTTTTTTAAGACCTGGTCTTCATTAAAGTTATATGGATACACCCTAGAGCATTTTGATCCCTCGGGACCCTTTGGAGACATTTGTAGCTACGTAAGAGGAAAAAGAGCAAAGGCTATCCTGAATCATTAGGAGAAGCGTGAGAACTGTACTACTTCCAATCATTCTGCAATATTCTGAGTGTAATTAATAAAGATGTGTGTTTGCAGATACATTCATGATATAAAAACTCTTTTAATTTTCTTTGTTTTTTTATTGGCAGTTGTGATGCTTAGATTTCTGGTCTCACATTTTAAACATTACATTCTGCTGTCACCCTCTCAATATGATCCTTGGAGAAGTCTGAGAAGTCTTCACAGAATGGGTAAGATTGGAAGGGACCGCAGTAGGACATCTGGTCCAATCTCTCTGCTCCAGCACAGTTGTCATAGAGAACATTGCACAGAATTGTGTCCAGATGGTTCTTGAATGTCTCCAGCGAGGAGGACTCCACAACCTTTCTGGGCAATCTGTTCCAGTGCTTGGTCACCTACACGGTAAAGACGTTCCTCCTCATGTTGAGGTGGAACTTCCTGTGCATCAATTTCTGCCTGTTGCCTCTTGTCCTATTGCTTGGCCCATCCAGAAGAACCTGGTTCCATCCTCTTGACACCTTCTCTTCAGATACTTAAGGACATTGATGCGATCCCTTCTCACTTGTCTCTTCTCCAGGCTAAACAGGCCTAACTCTCTCAGCCTATCTACTAATTCTATCAGCCTTCTACTGGCTGAATAGGAAACCTGTAGAAAATTACCTCAAACTTAACTGAGAAAGTACTTTGAATATAAGCCATAACAAACTTCTCCTAAAAATAAGATAAACGGCATGCTAAATACTTGATAAAATCTAGACCAGAAATTCAAGGGAAGTTATTATTCCCTTGTACATGATGCTGGTGAGGCTGCTGTTCCTGTTGTCCCCGGTTCAAGAGAGATGTAGAGAAAATGCAGAAGGTTTAGAAGAGGGCTATCAGGACAATACAGAGCACATCTATAACAAGAGACTTGGAGCTAACCTTCTTTATCCAGCTGAAGAGAAGGATAAAAAGTAGCATAGTGGTTCTGTATGGTTGCTTAAAGAGTGTTACAAAGTTAAGGGAACTAAATCTCAATAATACCAGACAAAACAAGTTTAAGAACTGCAAAACCAGACATGAGACTTTCAGCTTAACATTAAGGGGGAAAATTGTCAATGAGACAAAAGACTGCCAATGTCCAGCACTGGAATAAGACATTCAGAGAGGCTGTGGAAATTCTAACCCTGAAGATGTTTATGTCTCAGGCAGACAAAGCCATGACTAAACTGATCTACAAGTGACACAGAACCTTCTTTTAGTGTGAACTTCAGTCAAATGACTGCTGGAAGAGCCTTCAGCCCAAAATTTCCATTGTTGTATGACCCTATTTTTATAGTCCTCCAAGCTATTGATATTCAAATATCTTTTTGCCATGCTCAGTTTTTATCATAGTAAGCCATACTGCTTACCTTTCTGTATTATATGTTCATAGTTAATTTTCTCTGCCTAAGCCAAACTGAAATTAATTTGCTTTTGTCTCTCATATTTTCAGAGAATTTTTCCTCTGTCATGGCATGTGAAATCTCCAAAATTCCTTCCGCAATATTTTCATGGTTCATTTTATTTTTATATGGTTCAGTAATCAGCTGTGCTAATTCCAAGATCTATACTTTGCAAATCTACACAATTTAACTAGACTATTAAACACATATGGAATAAAACTATTGCTTTTATTTTAGAGATCTATGATTCTGTCTGTGTCATGAAACATGCTTAGAAATGTCTGGTTCTCTCCAGTGACAGAACAAAAAGGTCTGGACAACTAGTTCAGATGTAGACACCTAAATCTGATCATATGAAGCCAGTGCAAGGGGAGCAAGCAATTTCTCCTTGAACATTTACAATGGAATTAACCTCTGTGCAAACAGATAATAATGACCCAGCAGTTCATATTCCTAGATTCTCCTAGAGCTAAAATTCTCTATCTCAACTGAGCAGATGTTATATTGTGTTAATCTTCTGTGAAATGACTTCTTTTAACTGCTGGGTCACTGTGCTCTGAGCAATTTTGGCATAAGCCAGTATGACATGATACTCATCAAACCTTAAGCTAGACAAATTAACTGCTTTTTGATTGGCTCATGTTTGTTAATATAAATATTTTGTAAGTAGCACCTAAAATTGAGGGATAAATAATGTTAGAACAGCTGACCATATGAAGAAATAAGGTATGTAAACTCTGCTACTGTGAAATGTAGGACCATAAAGCTGTGTTTCCTGGCACAATTTCCTTTCTTATAGGTGTCACATGATGTGCACATTAGGAGTAGTCCACGTATCAGTATCATTACATTCATGCAAGTGGAATTTCTCCTTCCAAATCTAAAAGCTAAGAAAGAAAAGGATTTCCAAGGCTGAACAATATATACCTGAATACACTTTGATGGCCATGAGAGGTGTTTGCTCAGGACTGTATTCAGGTCTTTGAGTATCTCCGCAGATGCAGACACCACAGCCTTTCTGGGCAACTAGTCCCAGTGCTCAGTCACCTCCACAGTATAAAGGTGTTTTCTGATGTTCAAAAGGAACCACCTCTGTTTCACTTTGTGCCCATTGCCTCTTTTTCTGTCACTGAAGAGCTTGGCTCCATCTTCTTTACACTCTTTCTTCAGATATTTGTACATATTGATGAGAACCCCTCCAAGGCATCTCCAGGCTCAGAAGTCCCAGCTTTCTCATCCTTTCCTCAGAGCTGACATGCTCTAGTACCTTATTCATCTTAGTGGCCCTTTGTTGGATACTGCCAAGTAGCTCCACATCTCTCTTGTGCTGAGGATCCAAGAACTGGACACCACACTCCAGTTGTGACCTCACCAGTGCTAAGTAGAGGGGAAGGATCAGCTGTCTCAGCCTGCTGGCAATACTTTGTCTAAGGCAGCCCAAGATACCATTAGCCTTCTTTGCAGGAATGGCACACTTCTTGCTCATATTCATCTTGGTCCACCAGGACTCACAGATCTTTTTCTGCAAAGCTGCTTTCCCAGATAACCAGCTTCCAACATAGACTGGTGTATGAAGTTATCCCTCCCCAGGTGCAGGATTTTGTATTTCCCTTTACTGAACTCTATGACATACCTGTCAGCCCATTACTGCAGGATGTTGAGTTCCTCCAGATGGCAACGAAACCCTCTTGCCCTACCAGCCACCCCTCCCTGGTTTTTGTAATCAGCAACCTTGCTGAGGATACAATCTGCTTCATCATCCAGATCCTTAACGAAGATATTAAACAGCATCAGACCCAGCACTGATTCCTGTCTGTTACTGGTCTTCAACTAGACTTTTGGTCAAATGTGTGGGTCCAAAGGGTGGTGGTAGGTGGTAGAGTTTATAATGCACTTTACTATCAGTTCATCCAGCCAATACTTCACCAGCTCATCAATGAGTAACTTTTGAAAGACAGTTTCAAAAGCCTTACTGAAACTAGAGAGTCACTATCCACTCTTTTCACCTCCTCTACCAAACCAATCATTTTATCACAAAAATTCATGAAGTTGGTCAAAAATTCCTTGTGCTTGATGAACCCATGCTGATTGATCTTGGTCAGTATCCTGTCCATCATGTGCCTAGAAGTTTTTTCTAGGATTAGCTCCTCTATTACCTTCCCAGGGATCAAGGTGAGGCTGACCAGCCTGTAGTTCCCTGCATCCTCCTTGCCTTTCTGGAAGATGCTGTGACATTTCCTCTTCTCTAGTCCTTAGACACTTCCAGTCACCACAATTGCTCAATGATTATCAAATTTGGTGTCTCAATGACATCAACCAGCTCTCTCATTGCTTTTTGGTGCATCTTATCAAGGTTTATTGATGCAATTTTGCCCAATTTGCTTAAGTAGTCCCTAATCCTCTGCCCTTGAGGGTACATCTTCCTTGCTCCAGCCTTTCTCCTCAGTCAGTAGGGCCTGAAGGCTGGACCTGATAGCAAAGGATGAGGGAAGGAAGGCATTAGGTATTTCGGACTTTTCTATGTCCTGTGTCACTATGGCTTCTGCCCCATTCAACAGTGGGCTCACACTTTTTCTTGTCTTCTTTTTTCATTTTCATACTTATAGAAGCCCTGATTGTTGCCTTTTAAATCCCTTACGAGATTCAACTCCATTTGGACTTTGGGCCTTCTTACCTACACTTCTACGTGCCCATTGTCTCTGTATTTCTGCCAGGTTACTTGCTTCTGCTTCCAGCTTCTGTTTGAGTTTTACCACTTTCTTTGAGTTTTGCCATGAGTTCCATGTTCAACCACACAGGCGTCCTGGCATTTTTGCCTAACTTCCTGCTTATTGGGATAGACCACACTTTACCTAGGAGGATGTTAAATTTGAATATTGAACGAGCTTTCTTGGGTCCCTCTTCACTCAAAGACCTTTTCTTGTAGTCTAATCCAGATTTAACTAAATCTGGCTCTCAACCATCAATACTTAAAAATCCCTCAAAACCCAAAAAGACACATAGACATCTCCAAGGCTTTAGATTTTGTATAAACTTTATCAGTTAAATACAGAAGACAGTCTGGAAGCCTGATAAAACTGTGAAAGGATCATGCATGGATCAGGTAAATAAAACATATGCATCAAGGTGCTGTCAAAACTCAGAGAAAATGTGACATGTAAGCACCACAGACACCATAGAAGACAACTTAAAAAGAATAGCTATCGCATTAACAAATGACAGTCAAAGCAAATAATTCCAAATTCTATTATTGTCTCAAAGGTTGCCCCCATATTAAGTAGGATTTTGATTATATTAAAGTTTCTTGAGAGCTCATGTCTTGGTTTGAGGAAAAAAAAAA
>VWZD01003511.1:166911-228472 GCA_013396695.1 Sakesphorus luctuosus | reverse complement strand
AAAAAGCTTTTCTACCATCAAAGTGTTTCCATAATGCAAAAGAAAACAAAAGACTATTTTCTCAGTATTTAAATTACTTAGATGTTCAACACCCAAATGAAATCTGAGAATCCTTTTGAAAACTACAGCCTATAGAATGACTAAATGCTTTAGGCAGATAATCAACATCAATTAAAATTGAAACAATAACTGGATATTTAAGAACAAAATGCAAATTAATAACCATAGGCATGTTTTTCACATGAATTAGTAAATCAAATATTTTCTTGAATTTCTTTTGAAGTTAGTAGGGTGAATACAAGAAAAATTATTATCACTTCTACTAGACATAATTAAAACTCAAATCTGTTCAATTCAGATTCTTTATTTGTAAAATGAACATAGTCACAATTATCTTAAATATTTTGTGTTACTACACACCATTAGTCATTATTAGTAAGTTCCTTGGGCCATATGAAATAATTTTCATTATTTTGGTGAACTTTCTTTCAAAAACAAATACTAAATCCTCTACTATTTTAATTTTGAAAAAAGCTTGGAAGCACTATACACAGAATTTATTTAGAGAAAAAAAAAGGGCAATCAATCCATCAAAGTGTAACACCTTAAGTTTTTAAGGTGTCCTTACTTAATCTGCAGAAAAAAAATAAGATACTTCAGGATAATCACAGAATGACAGACCTTTTGGATACAGTCTCAGCAGATCCTCTAGTCCAACATCACTGCTCAAAGTAGTGTCACCACCAGCAAGTTACTCAGGGCTGCATCCATAAAATATTTCCAAGGATATCATTCAGTATCTCTAAGGATGGAAACTACATAGCTTCTCCAGACAAAATGTTCTGTGTTGGATAACCCTCAAAATAAAATCTAAAAAAACCCAACCAAAATAAAACCAACCAACCAACCAACCAACTAAAAAAAAAACAAAAAAAAAAGAACCAACATAAACAAACAAAAACACCAACAAAACCTACAAAACAAAACACCAAAAAACCAAACAAAATAAAAAACACACCACACTTCTATTTAAGTGGAATTTATAGTATTTCAGTTTGGCATTGCCTCTTATCCTTTCATGGGGCACCACTAAGAGTTCTTTGTCTTCTTTGCTCCTTCCCCAAGACCCTCACGTCTTCATACACATGGATAATATTCTCCTGATCGTTCTCCTCTGCAGGCTGAATAGTCCCATGTCTCTCTGCCTCTCTACACATCTCAAATGCTCCAAGTTCTTCAGCATCTTCATGGTCCTATGCTGAATTCCAAACATCCATGTCCATCTCAAACCGGAGAGCCCCAGACTGCACACAGTACTCCAGCTATGGCCTCCTCAGTGTTGAGAAGTCCTTTTCTAGAAAAGAGTGAGAAAATACTTCCATTTTCATCAGGCTACTCTTAAATGTAATTGATAAACTTCAACATAATTTCTGTGGAAAGCTGCTTTAACCTGTATGTTTTAATTACAACACCAGGTGAATCAAACATTAACAAGGTGTCTTGGGTTGAGCTGGCAAAATGCCAACTGCCCAAGTACAGAGAGAAGGTTCTTCCTCCCCCCAACCAGCCAAAGGGAGAAAGAAGAGGGAGAGAGGAAAAAAACTTCAAAAGCCCAGTTTATGCTGAAACTAAACTACATGTATTTATACAGAAAAGAGAAAATTAAAAGAAAACTACAATATAACACACACTTAACACAAGTTATATGTAACAAGAAATAACCTCCCACTCCCCAATTAATACAAAGTGTATTACTCTAGATTCATAAGCACTCCAAAACCAAAAGACACCCAGCAGAAACAGAAAGAGTAACAACAAAATATTTCTACTTCCCTGAACTTAAACAAAAGGCAAGGAGTGGCAATAGCAGGAGCGAGGCCTACCAGGGCATCATACCGGTAGCACGTCTTCCCTGCACCTCAGCCATGGTGGAACTGCCCAAGCCACACCCACACACTGGACTTTACTGCTATTGAGATGATGTAAGATGGGGTGGAATAAAATACTATTGGCTAGACGAGGTCAGCTGCCAGCTAGCCCGGCCCAGCTCAAGGCAGCTGACAATTTCAGGCCCAAATCTCAGTTTTAAAGCCTAAATTTAGGCCTACCTGGCTAAACCCATAACACAAGGATACAAATAGTTTAAAATACAAGGAAAAGTCAATATGGTCTGGATTAAGAGAATTTTGTTCTCCAAAGCTTAGTAACTCAAGAAATGTAAATAGAATATTGAAAGGACAAGGCTTGTGTGACAGGAAGCTGTAAGAAGTCACAGCAAATTATCAGCCTACTTAATAAGAAGTATCACAAAGACTGATTGCAATGTCTTCCTTGCCCTCCTCCACATTTGTCTGTGTCTTCTTTTGATTGCAGTGTTTGTTTATGGGTTTATCATTACAGTTCCAGAACACTTGATCTATCTTTTTCACTCAGTACAGAGTAGCTACTTAGCAAATATTATTGTCATATAATCAATGAAAATTTGACAGTAGTCCTGCTTCTTGTTCAGCTGTAACTTGAGCTGAGCATATTTGTTTGAATTCCATGAGTCTTTCCTTGATAAACATACAAATATTTCTTTTACCAACCTTAGTGGCAAATGGATACTGAAAATAAAAGAAAAATAAAGTAAATCATCACAAAATCTATAGTTTAACTTTGGTCCCATGGAAATATATTTAAAAGGCATTAGGCAGTATCTATGAAAACAGTTGTCCAAATCCTTCTTTCATTTTTGCATCCAAAACTCAATGAGATTAGATGAATATGGATGACTGTTTTTCCCTTAAGCCTTCAAAATGCTCAAATTAGTAGTCAGGATAAATAAAGGAGCTAGTAATGAAGTCCACAGCCCTTTGTAAGAAAACCACAGCTCTCTGGTGAGAATGTTAAGTTAAAATAATAAAGTTAATGTGTGACAGAACTATGTACCTCAATTTTTAGCAGATAACAGAACACAAACTAAGAGATATGCAAGACAGAGAAAAGAATTGAGAATTAATCAGCTTGGCAACAAATGTCAAAGATAATATTGTGGTAAAAATTAGGAAGGGGTTTAGAAAAAATTCAGTTTTGGCCTTGTATAAAATGAGCTGCACAATATCCCTCTGCAACTACAGAGGCAAGATGATGCAGCTTAAGATGAGAAAAGGTAGAAGCATAAAGATGATGCTAAAATTCCTGCATAAGAGTCACAAAACAACATCAGTTGAGATAGATAGATGATTGATAGATAGATAGATAGATAGATAGATAGATAGATAGATAGATAGATAGATAGATAGATAGATAGATTTCTACATATAGATATGTGTGTGTATGCTTGGAAAAATACTAACTATATCCATTGATCTTCAGTCTAATGATGATTCATTATGGTAGTTAGGATGGTGCTTTACTGGAGAAATGGAACAAGTGGAGAATCAAAGGCTGAGAAGTAACCTATTCAACATGCTCAATAAGAAAAATAGGTTCAGGTCATCATCACTGATCACACATGTATTCCCACTATCTGAAGATGGCTTATCTAGATGACTTAAGATCAGAACTGGTTTATTGCAACACAAGATTTTGTGCAAAAGGGAAAAGTAAAGAGTGAGAAAGTAGTGAAATCAGAACATACTTGTCTTTAGAAAATGGTGTGGACTACAAGTTTATATTTCTATTCTTGTTGTAATCGTTGTCCCGAGGACAATTCCTGTTGTGACATGCTGTGTTCTCATTATAGCCTTGTCAAAGAAATAAAATCAATGCCTCATGAAATTTTCAAAGTAAGCTTACTTGTTGACAGCTGTGGAATACAGAACTAATCTTTCTGTGAACAGCTAAACACACTGGTAGGGATATTAAACAACTGTCTTTTGTATACTTTAACAGTTATCAAAATTGCACTACCTGGTTCTCATAATGAAGATTACTTTAAATATGAGGCATAAAATACTGTATAATCTTTCATTACAATTGGGAAGAAGAAATTTTGGACTCTGACCCACATGGCTCACAAGAATTTTCTGATTATTTATTTATTTTAAACCCCCACTTGCAATAGCTGTCCTTCATCATCTAGTTTATAAAGGCACAATGAGTTTTGTTATGCCTTTCAGAGAGCTGAAAATTAGTAATTCATATATGATAAAGATAAATGGAACACACAATTCTGGAATTACAAAATTGTAACATTCACAAAAGAAAATCTCCAGAAACATGGAGTTATAATAATATGGACTTCAATTTCCATCTACAGTCAGAAAAAAACCCATCATTGATTTTCATGAGAACAAGATTTGAATAATTGATCCTGCACTTTGAAATCAATAAGATGCCTTTGCATGTGCTGTCCATGTTGATTTGGTTCTGTTAATCTCTATCACATCTAAGTAATTCATAGTTAATGACTGAACAGGGTGATTAGCCCTGAGCAGTCTGGATTCTGAATCCTGTGACAAATTAAACCTTATCACTAGAACTTAGTCACATCTACCAACAAGTAGAAGGAAAGTGCTGATAGCAATTCTTAAACAGAGAACCCCCAAATCTGTTCTCTTCTGGCATTGCATAGGATGAACTCATACTTTACTACTTATAGTAATAGATGTAGTAGTAGCAGTATGAACAGCATAAACTCTTAATTGCAGAGATAAACCAAAGTAAAACAACAAAAAACCCCGTAGTTATTGGGATTGACAGGATACATTGTATATACTTCTGTATTTTTAGGATGTCACTGGCTTAAATAATATATAGTAAAAAAAATGCAACCAGAAGTGGACCCTTCCATGTTATTGTCCTGCTTTGTTTGGCAACAAAAGTGAGAAGCATGTTCTGAAAACTTCTAAGACCTTTTGTATTGCCTGTCTTATAAGACAATATCTTGAGCACTAGGATGTTTCATATTCTCAAGGCATCTGGCCTGATTTCAAGCAACTGACCAACTGGCATGTAACTGTTCATCTTACTAAGTGGTAGGTGAAGTGGAGCAAAGGAATATAGTAACAACAAAAAAACAGGGTAAGTCAAAGACCATGTCTTGTCTTCACAATCATGATGTCCCTGATATTTTGTGCCTCCTTTACTTATGCCTCACCCTAAAATATTTGTTCACACGCTCAGAAACAAAGACAAGGCCCATGTGCTGAAAAAGTTTTCTAATTAATTAGTACCTGTTATTCTAGAGTCACTTAGATTCTCTATCACTGTATTTTCTTTGAAGCTAGAAATGCAACAGATTTATAAACAGACTGTGAAGTAATCTAAAATTTTAACAATCAGCTGTGTTTTCTCTTGCTTACTCTCCTTTAAACCATGCAGCTCATACTTTAATGGCATCAAAAAATGTACATGTATGTTTTATTGACAAGTCAGTTTCACCACCTTGCCTGGTAAGATCACTGAACAGATTTCTTATGTTGCAACATGAGAGGCAGGGAGATAATTAGAGAACCAATGTGAGTTCAGCAAGGGCAAATCATGCCTCACTAATCTAATGGCCTTTCATGACGGAGTGACTAAAAAACGGACAAGGGAAGAACTGCAGATGTATTGTACCTCGATTTCTGCAAGGTCTTTGATAAGGTTCCTGACAACATTCTTGCTGTTGTACTGGACCAATATGAATTTGCAGGATGGGCTATTAGAAGATTAAGGAATCTACCACATGGCTGCATCCAAAGATTTATAGTTAGTGACCCCATATCCAAGTTGAAATCAGTAATGAGTGGTGTCCCTCACAGGTCCGTACTGAGATGGGTACTATTTAATATCTTCATCATTGGCATGCACAATGGGATTGAGTCAGCAAGTTTGCAGATGATGCAAAGCTGAGTAATGCAGTTGATATTCTTGAGGGAAGGGATACCATCCAGAAAGACCTTGGCAGCTTTGAGGAATGGGCATATATGAACTTCATGAAGTTTGACAAGGCTAAGTGCAAGGTCCTGTAATGGAGTCAATATCATTACAGATTAGGGGTGCATATCTAGAGAGTAGCCCTGAGGAGAAGGACTTGGGCATACTAGTGAATGAAATGTTGGATGTGACCTGGAAAGACAGAAATCCTACCGCATCAGACGTGTCCAGCAGCATGAATTTTCCCCTCTATTCCACTCTCATAAGATCTCCTCTGGAGTACAGCATCCAGCTCTGAGATCCACGGTACATGACACGGATCTCTTAGAGTAAGTCCAGAGGAGGGCCACAAAAATGGTCAGAGGGCTGGAACACCTCTCCGATGAAGAAAGGTTGAGTTGGAGCTGTTCAGCCTAGGGAAGAGAAGGCTCCAGGGAGACCTTAGAGCAGCCTTTCAATATACTAAGGGGGCTCATAAGAAGGAGAAAGGCATTTTACCAGGGCCTGTCAAGGGGAAGTGGTTTTAAACTCAAAAAGGGTATGTTTAAATTTGACATAAGGAAGACAATTTTTATGATGAGAGTGGTGACACTGTAATGTGTTCCCCAAAGAGGTTGTGGATGCCCCATAACTGGAAGTGTTCAAGGTCAGGTTGAATGGCTCTTTGTGCATCTGGATGTAGTGAAAAATATCCCTGCCCATAGCAGCAGACTGTGATGCATACACAGATGACACCAAATCTTTTGGGATTTTAACATGTATTTAACACTGTTGTTCACTGTCAATGAAAAAGTGTTACCCAGTCATAGTATAATGGTTTATACTGTCTTAGCCAAAGATGGCTTAGGAGACCTTGAGAACTGTCATACAGTCATATTACAGTAATAAAAGACTGCAAGTTGCTGAGCAGAAAGGAGGAATTTATCTACTAGAGAAGCACATCTGTCTTTCACTATGCAAGGCATCTGTCTGCCAACCAGTGATAAAAAGCCAATATTCAATTTACTTTTTACATCAAAGCATTTGCAACTTGGGCTCATCAGTCTCCTCTATGATAAAAATTGGCAATTGATGGCAATTGTCTTTTTGTGATTATTTTCCCTTGCAAGTCAAAGAGAAAGCTAATAAAATAATTAATTCATGTGAATGGCATTTTTTTATTTAGACATTATAAATAAATTGCCTCTAAGTACAAAATGAAAAGTGGAGATTATTATTTAATGAAGACTAGTATCCACAAAACCACATAAGCATAACTTCCCACAACCATTTTCATATTGCTTTTTCAGCGTAACTTCCTTAATTTCCAAATACATTTTCTTCAATTTATCTCTTAGCGCTGTTGATTAGAAGATGACAATACCACATTACTTTCATTTCTACAGTTCTCCATTATACCAACACCAGCAGCAGTTTCACCTGACCAGCTAGATACATCTCCAAATTAAATCGTATGGCACACAGGAGGAAAGCAAAATGAGAACACAGAGAGACATCTATAAGCAGACATGCACATCTATGATTTTTAATATCCATGTTAAATCCAACTTGAACTGAATAAAAGTTTTATATTTTTGCACCAAACATTATTTTCCAAATCCTCAATGAACAGTCTACAAGCAAAAAAAATGTTTTTAAAAGGCAACTTTTCAGCAAGAAAGTAATAAATTCAATAGACTTTGAGAGTATCAGTTTCTTTCCCTTGGGGAAAAAAATAATATCTTGAAACACCAGGCTGCTTTTAAAAACACTGTGATTCCAGTTGACCTGTAATCTCCTCATCATATAGTGCAATAAGACAATAAGGAAAAATTGCTAAATAGATGATACTGTAGAAAACTTTTAATTTTAAAGTAAACTTTAAATTGAACAACATTCCAAGATGAATAGGCTTGTTTTATCATGACATGTTTTCCTTTACAAAACTGTGAAAAGGTAATATAGGAACATTTATTATTTAATATATGTATTGCAGTAATGGCTAGAGCTTGAAAATGAAGAATCAAGGCCTCACTGAGAAAACATAATGAAAAAATTCTGCTATATAAAGTTTAGAGTACAAAAGCCAATAATACAATCACATTTTCTGTCATACTTAGGGGAGCTTATTATACAAGTCAAGATAGCCATCAAACAGTTTAACCCAAGAGAGAAATTAGAGAAATCAGAACTTTCATATCTTCTGCTAAAACCAAGTAGACCACCATTCTAAACTGACTATATTTTACTCAGATTTGCTGAAACAGACTTTCAGAATTTATAATTCATAAGTTTCCTTCCACTTTAGCTTTCCTAACAGCTTATGTTCCAGATGGGAGTGTATATTCTCTAAGAGCACATGTTCCCAAACAATACTAGTGTTGTGAGGACATCCAAAGTTATTATTTATTCATAAGGGTGAATTTGAAGTAACATCTAATTCTTTTTACAAATTATCCACTAACTTGGATTCAAATGAAGGATATTAGTTGTCAGTTTTCATGTAGGTAAACTTTCCAGTGTCTTTGGCTACATATTCCTGAATATAGTTATATATGTAAGAAATATTTCAAAACTCAGCTATTATTCAGTTGAACACACCATTAGGTATCAGAGAAGTTGCTTTCACTCTTAATGCAGAGTATGTTTGTTAAATTCTTAACATAGAAGTTGCTCTACAAAAATAAATGCACAAAAATATTACCCTTTTTTTTAACTCTCAGAACCACATTTTCCAAAATATCCAGAGGTTTGTGTTCTACAATCTGAATGCCTAATCTGAGATAAATTCAGATGTGCACACATAAAGACAGGGCTGAACTCAACCCCTTGAAATATAGTCTTCAGGTTAGACAAAATTCAAGCCAGTGATAATTTATTTTAACTTTTTATATAGCTTCTACATGAAACTTATCTATTTGCACAAGTGAAACGTAAATTTAATTTAATCCATAAAATATGAAAAATTTAAGTGTTGGTAGACTCTGTCA
Source organism: Sakesphorus luctuosus (assembly GCA_013396695.1). Taxonomy (NCBI): domain Eukaryota; kingdom Metazoa; phylum Chordata; class Aves; order Passeriformes; family Thamnophilidae; genus Sakesphorus; species Sakesphorus luctuosus. Next base: position 219,659 of record VWZD01003511.1, on the reverse strand, counting down.
TGAACTATTGACTTTTACTACACTAATATAGAAAGAGGGTCATGTTACTTTTGTAGACAGGCCAGGATTCTGTTGTATGACATATGTAACTGTGGTATGACAGAAATATAACTGAAGATGTGTTAGAGAAACAAATCTATCAAATACTCTGATTGCTAGTAAAACTTCTGAAGACAATAAAAATATTTTAAAGTAATCTTAAAACATGCTACACCTCAATAAAAAGGTTCCCACACACAGGAGGTAAATCTTTGTTGTTACAGTAAAATCAAAGTGAGCAATTCAGATCTAGAGAAAGCCCTGTGAGACTTAGCTATCAGCCAGAGGCGGCAAGGAGCTCAGCCGTTGCTGGCTGATAGGGAGGAGGTTACTCCCCAAGAATTCACATAGTAGGAATACTCAGGAGTCTGCAGGTGCACGAAAATAGCCAGGATGAAATAATATAAACATGGGACTTGTGAGAGATAGGTTCTAACCAATTGAAGTTTCTAGCGTGGTGGTGTGGTAACTCTTTTAGCCAATAAGCTGTAGTCCTAACCCTATGTAAACTGTGTGCTATGTCTAATAAAATGGCTTCACTTTAAATCTCATTAGATTCATGTTATGAAGTCCTTTCTCCGCCGTGAACTTTGTTTACTTTAAATCTTCACAAATTCAAACTCATTAAGGCTCTAGCTATAGTTTTCTGTGTTGGTTGTCTCAGAATATGGCAATACAGAACACAAAAAAATAGAAAACAGAATTCTAAGCTCACAATCCATAAAAGCTCATATTCTACTATTAACTAAGGGTAAGTAAACATGTAGTGGGAGCCTTGAAAGTCAAAAGATGGAATTGGGATCGGAACTGAGAATAAAATATTCCTATATTACTTGCTTATAAAAAATACTAAACTATTATTGGAAAAATAATAGCAATAATAAAATTATACAAACATTATCAAGGTTAGTTTAATAGCAAAATCTCTTCCATTTGTATAAGCATAACATTTTTCAAAACTATTCACTCAGAACTTCATGCCACCTAATCACCAAGTGCTGATTATTAGCCTATTTAACTCCAGTTAAATTTAATATAGCTTCCAGTCATCCAAGTAGTTTCCATTCCATTCCAAGTTTCACAATAACATTAACTAAGTGACATGTAAGAGATGTCAAATCAGATGACAATGATTAGTGTGGATCATATCTCTGAAAATGAGTTCATACAAAAATATAAACATTAAATACGGAAAGAATAGTAACACGTAATAGACATTACCATGGCCTTAAGTAGGAAACTCTGAAGAGAAAGACATTTAATTATAGTTCTCTCTATAAATGAACTTTGCATTCTAATGCTGAAGCATTCTTATGAAAAACTTGATCTTTTACTTACTTGCTCATATGGGTCCCAGCTTTTTGGGGATAGAGTAGAATTTTTTTTTCCTGATTTGCAAGCTGTAGCAGGTTTTTTCTGTTTTCATGATTACCAGCTTATATCAACTATAGGAACATTGAAACATGTTTTGGAAATCATCAATAGAATTTGTCTCCTTGGCTGATCCTATCAGCTTCAGAAACTCAGTACAACATATTAGTTTATTGTCTTTGTCCAGGAACATATATAAAATTTCCATTTTCTGATGACTTAAATTTTCAATGAAATCTCTCATCCTAGAAAGAGGTCTCTTTTGTAACATCCTTTGTACCATCTTTTATTCTACTATTTTATTTAGATTGTTCATTCCCCTTTAGATGCCCTTTGATTCAAGTATGTTGTTGGTTATATGCATTTCTTTCAATGTGATCTCAAAGCCATCTTCACAACCACGGTGTTGTTGTCAACTGCCAAGGAGAGAGACCAAATGCTACTTCATTGCAGCCAGAGTCCAAGCTGCCCATTCTCTGAATAATGTAGAAAAGGGTAAAAATTTTAGCATAGTACATTCAGATCCTGAGCATCCATTTTGCTTGCTGACATGGATATCACCAGAGCACTTCATGTTCCACTGAAATTCCCACTGCAAACAGTAATGGTATTACAGCTGCTCAAATGCTGACCTAACTCACTAAGCCCCCTCTAAAACACATGTACGTAGAGAACAACATTAAAATTTTTTCCCATGTAATTTCTCCCATGAAAATAGTGATTTGGTGTCAACAGCTTCCCCCTTAAGCAAGACTTCTTGTCTGAGAAAATCTTTCGCATGTTCTGATAGCACTAAATCGGGATTTGAACTTGTCCATATATTGCTTTGAATACGTGTTTGCAATCAGATACTGCCAACAACAACCTTTGAACCTTAAATTGTCACAATCTTATTGATAAAGAATAATAGTCAGTAAACTATTAGGAGAAGCCCTTCAAGGGCACCAGCAGTCATAAGCAGTGGGTAACACTCAAAAGTGTGGAGAGCCAGCGGAGGTTTCCCTTATGCTGTTGGTGTGTGTCCAGGAACAAGTCAGTCAAATCACCGTTCGATCCGGTGGACTGCTCAGTGGAGAGTCCCCATAATGGGATGCTGATAAACTTGTTAAGCACAAGAGTCTTGGCTTTCCTGGGGCACAGACTGTCCAATCAAACACAAAAGGTTTGAGGAAATCCTCCCCTTCACATGGCAAAAAGATATGACAATATATGCAGATAAGGGTATTTGCACACAGCATGAGACGAAGAAGAATTTAGCCCCTTAATTTAAGCTTTTGTTCTTGTCGTTAGAAGAACTATTTGTGTTTTGCAGGAAGCCAGGCATAACCAATGTGACTGTACAGCAGGGCTGGAGCCTCAAAGTCTCCAAGAGGACAGGTGGAATGCCTGAAAAGCAGGATTTACTGCTAAAATAATGCACCTCTGTACCAGTTTTCAGTTACAGTGTAATTAGCTGTGGATAAATGGAATTAGAGGTATTACCATGCTCAGCTAGATTACTACCGCTGTTAAGTTTACTGCTCTTAACATTCCAAAGCAGTCACTCAGAATTGCAAAGATTGTTGCTATCTGTAAGGAGTAGACTCTTAGACATGGATATATGTCCTAGTTACAACAGCTGGTAACAGCTTCTCACTCTGCGAGTGTAACAAAAACTGTGCATTCTACACCCTCTGTTTCATTTCTGATGAACTATTAATAATGGATTGTTGGCAGCAGCTGCCTAGGGCACACCTGACCTCTTAGGCTACAAGTTGGGTGTTAAAGAACCCTGTGAGATAGGAGGGTGTTCCTGCCTTCACATCAATGACTCAGCTGGGATAACTTCCCTCCAGGGAGGCAGTAGCACCTCCACACCCAGCCTGAGGGGTTATGTCTGCTAATGAGCCATCAAAGATTCCAAAATATCCTATGACTCACAGAGCTAAATCACCCATTGTGGAACTCCTCACGCTGGGGAAGGTACTGGGCATTCCCACCTGAACCTGTGCATATATAGTCTTGGGGTTAGGGCACTTCTGGTACAACTCATCAGATCCAGAGGAGGACCAGAACCTCAACAAGGCTTCAATGGCCGCTCAACAAGATTACAACCATCATCCTCACAAACAGGTTTTTCTATCCTTTTACTCTGTACTGGGAGGGGACCTTGTGGTGCTCAGCATAGGGGCTAATGAACACCATTCTGTTTGTGCCCCAGGGTGCTGGGTTATACATCTGGGTTTGTTGTGGGTTAAAATCAATTTTGCTCTGTATCATTGTATTTACTGTTATCTTTTTAGTAAATTGTAACTTTGACATATAATCTCTCTCAAGTTGGCTTCATTTCTCCCCAATTTAGCTTTAAGCCAGCACAATATAGTAAATATGTATTGATAGATTTGATAATATTTGTCCATGTATTCAAACACATAGATACCACTCCAAGATTTTCTGAAATAACCAAAATTTTTGCAGTGAATCCTTACCAATTTTTAGTCTCAGTGGGGATTTTGTTGTGGTTGTGCATACTGCTTAAGAAGCTAGCAAGTCATGAGAGAAGCTACCTGGAAATTTGAAAGTTAAATTAAGTAACATCCAAGTTTTAAACTTTATTGTCATCCTTTTTTAAACATTTTTTTCTATGCCCTTCAAAACATATCACAAAGGATAAAAAACCAAACATGTTACAGCTGTTACAATGAACTTTTCAGAGTGCTACAGCAACAGCAGCCCCAGAACAAATAGAATTTGCAACTGAATCTGAACCTTAGTGCTTGTCTGATACTGTAACAAGTTAATCAGAATTCTTTCAGTCATTAACTGGAGATCTAAAATCCAAAACAACAATAACAAAAAAATTTTCTTTTTTTTTTTTTAGGAATCCTCTTCAGCTAATTTGTATCATGAGGACATTAAAATATTCTAGATATGAAAGCATGATTTCACAACTCAGTTGAAATAATTTCAAACACCTACTAAATTATAGCATCAAATAGGAGTGCCGCAGTGTTTTCTCATTAATTTCATCTACAGGCACAGCTATTTTTCAGAAGGTTATTTATATACAAGTTATTATACACCTTAAATTCATGTATTTATGACTAAAGGCAAAATGTAGTAGTCATTTGAATAACACTTTAGACATACAAAGTTTTCATAGTCTCCAGTGTTTGCAATGTGCCTACCCTCATTTTTTTCTTAATCATAATTGGATGAAAACTGAACAGGGTATCTTGTCTTACCATCACTCAGAATCATGGCTATTTTGAAGCTTCTTTTTCAGACATTATTGCGAAATACATAGTCTTCAAGACATGATGTGAATATTAACATCTGCAGGAATACTGCTAGGCTACAAGCTTATATCAGTCCTTTAAAAATCTCTGCTCATTTCCTAACTCCATTTTTTTATAATGACAGAAACACACCTTGTAAATAAGGTGCTACTGAAGTCACTGCATTGATCTACAGAAACTAGGCACAACAATAAGTTGTTCTAAGCATTTTAAGTTTCCTATGTCTCATTTGGAGTCCATTATGTAAAGGCCTAACTTACTTGTTTAATATATGACTAAATGGACACTCAGCCAATAGACAAATAATAATTTACAGCTTGATCTTGTAAGGCTACTGACATCCTAAATTTCCAAGCTGATGGGTACTGAGTGTTGCCAATCACGTCATTAACATTAGGTGGAACTAAGCAATGGAGCAATTGATTAATTTTACAGTTTAAAAGAAGGCTAACTACATAAGAAAGGGAGCAGATAAATGACTCACAGCATTCCACACAGTTAGAGAAGAAGGAACTAGATTCAGATGTTCTTGTTTTACTCATGATACTACATCTATCTAGATAACAACATTCTCTGCCTTTTCATCTCCAAGGAACTCAAGTTCACTCAGACTTTAGACTAGCCTGGTTACTGACGTTACAGAACTGAGGTCCAACCCTTTTCCACTATAAAATCTGCTTGAAAGCCACAGTTGTCTAATACCTGGAAAAGATATTCTCCAAGGTGCCAACATCTGACTAGCATGGCCCTGAAATACATTGGGTACCAAAGACTTGTAGTTAGCTCAGCCAAGAGACTTGGTCATCCATCTTCCCTCTAGAAGAAAGTTGAGTTCAGATATTCTGTTATGGAATTTATTTGCTTCTAATTATTCCTTTTTCATATTAAGAATGTTGTAGTTCTGAACTAGTGCTTCAGTGATCTTTCTTCATAAGTTCACATGCACATGCTTCTTGTGCTTCACTGTTTGTTTTTTTTTCCCCCTGCCTCTTTTCTGGTGGTCTTTGAAATATTTAGACAAAAGCAAAGAAATAATCATTACTGCTTGGAGGAAGAGCTCAAATACAGAACACTGGCAGGCTCACCTTCTACTTCTTATACTTATTCACATGCTTCAGGCTACTTCAGTGGTTTGCTTTCTTACTGATCTTCTCTCTCTTGTTTTTTCTGAAGAGTCTTGTGTTCCTTCTTCTCCCCATAATCTCCCAGCTCTTAGTTTATTTACCTCTAAAAAGCTGTTCTGCAATCAAAATTGAACTGAAAATGAAATAATTTTCAACTGTATACATTTCTGCATAAATATAAGTATTGTAGCTCAGAACTACCCTTGTGCACCTATATGAAATGCTTCTGTTAGGAGCTGCCTCTTCAGAAAATCTCTGTATAGCCAAAGAGCAGAAAGAAGTACTTTGAGAGCTCATCAATTATGTGATTCACTCTCTGGAGCTCCTTCACTTCCTGTTTACCACAGGGAGAATAGAGAGGGTCATTGTGAGGTAACAATGCTTCTGGCAATGCCTTAGTCAGCTGGGAGGAATCTGGTCTCATTTATAGGTAAATCACGAGTTGAGAGATAAAGACATGAATAATGCTGTTGTTTTCAAAAGAGTATTGAACTTCTGATACCTTCACTGGTATCAGTGAAGTATCACTACCTACCCTGCAATGTGGTAGAAAAATTCTCATAGGTCAGTTTGTCCAGATGAACAGAAATTTGACTGGGTATGCTTCTCTCATGCCCTCCACCTGTGTGGAATGAAACCAGTTCTAAAAAGTAGTCAAACTTCTTTTTCTCCAGAAATATGAGCTGACAAATCATGTTTGTTTCTCATTACAAAATACAGAGATTAAAGGGGAAAAGAAGTAAACTTGAGTACTTTTCAAATACAACTGTACGACAGTAGCAACCATATAGCATTTCTTCAGAGAATGAACCCTTGCTTGCATTCTAATGAAAAGCATTCTGTATGTAACATATGTAACATTGCCATCTAGCGATGTCAGTTGTAAACAACATGCTTAGGTAGCTTCCAGATGTCTGCAAAACCACTTCCAGTCACAATAGCCTTCTCCCTTCCTGGTCTTCCTGATTTATTATTTGGCACTCATATTTATTATACCTTGTCCTGCATTTAAATTGGAATTGCATGACTACCTTTTGAAAGGGCATCTAATACAATTTAAAGGACTGCCAGTAAATGAATAAGGAATTTACTGAAGTAGGCAAGGAATAAGCTCACACCACTTCTGAAAAACTGAAAAGGTTTCTTCTTATAGTTTTTTGGTGGTATGTTACTATATCTGCTTGTCGTGGTTTAGAAATCGTATTCCCCAGTTTTAATATTCCTGCTAAAATCACACTGCCGCTTGCTCCCCCTCCAACTGGAAATACAAAAGGCAAAGATAATTAATTGAGACAAGAACAAGTCACTGGAAACAGCAATGACATAAGAAAACAAACAATAACAGCAACAATAGTAATGACAAAGGTATAAGACAAATAAATTATTTACATGGAAATTCCTCAACAAACATCTATCTGCTCTTCCCCATACTGTTTTCTCCCCAGAAAGAACCAGAAGGAACACTCTCCTCCTCAGAAGCCACAGTCCCTTACTCTCACCCCCAGCAATGAGGTGAGGTAGAATAGAATAACCTCCTGGCCAGTCCCCTCAGCTGTGCAACCTCCTGGCTACTGCAAAAAATTAACTCTGTCCTGGCAGGAACCAGGACACTGCCAGAGGTATTTTCACCAAAAGTTCTGTGTTTTCACCAAAATCAGCTTCTGGAAAGCTTTCCAGCTGTATAAAGCAACATGCTTAGGAGAAGAAAAAATTAATTACTCAAACGGACCTGAATGTTAGGCAGTAGTGGCATTGACATAAATACGGGGATAAACAACCATTTCATATACATGGGAAGCAATCTCTTGAAGGGAACTTACTTCCATGTTTAAGGTGAAATGGAACTTGCTATAAGTGTAGGTTATAAGAGATCAAACACACCTTCTGTCTTCTGCAGTATTACCTTAGACTAGGTGCCTAGACATACAAATTTAGACATACAATTTTACACATACAAATTTATGCAAGCTGATTTCCACACAGGAAATTGTATCAATATAGGTATTCAGAAAGCTGAGCATGTCTCATCTTCCTTGATATTCCATCTCAGCACTCAATATATTCAACTGTTTGGATGGCTTCTGTATTTTCCCAGAGTAGAGGGCTTTGCAGACTAGAAAGGACTGTGTTGTAATTCAGGTTCTCACACACAGCTGGCTACATGATATTCTAAAGAAGTGGGCATATGCCATAAAGACATAACTGATACATCTATGCCTTCGTAATGGCACATATGATCTGCTGGTACACAAAAATAGGCTTAGAAAAATAGGAAAATATTAAGGTAGTATATTGATCTATCCACTGACTCTGTAGGCCCTACTATGGCAACTTGATGCATGCTCATGATGGCATTTGTTCTACTTTCACATAAGATAATTGAGAAAAAAACTCAAACTTTGATGAAACATCAGGTATGTGATGAACTGAAGATCACCCCAAGTAATTTTCATAAAGTCCAACTCTTACCTCTGCACAGGAGCATCCCCAAGAGTCACACCATGTGCCTGAGAGTATCATCCAAACACTTCTTGAACTCTGGCAGGCTTGGTACTGTGGCTGCTTCCCTAAAGAGCCTGTTCCAGCACCCAACCACCCTCTGGGTGAAAAACCTCTTTCTACCATCTAACTTTAGCCGCCCCTGAGAGAACTTCAGGACGTTTCCTCAGGTTCCATCACTGGTCACCACAGAAAAGATACCAATGCCTGCCCCTCCTCTTCCCACCACAAGGAACTTACAGACTGTGATAAGGTCTCCCCTCAGTCTCCTCTTCTCCAGCTGAACAGACCAAGTGCCCTCAGCCGCTCCTCATATAGCTTCCCCTCAAGGCCCTTCACCATCTACATTGCCCTCCTTTGGACAACCTCTGATAGTTTAATATCTTTCTTATATTTTAGTGATGAAAACTGCACACAATATTCAAGGTGAGGCCACCCCAGTGCAGAACAGAGAGGGAAAATCCCCTCCCTCAGCCAGCTGGTGATGCTTTGCCTGATGCCCCCCAGGACATGGATGGCCCTCCTGGCTGCCAGGGCACTGCTGACTCATATTCAACTTGCTGTCGACCGGAACTCCCAGGTCCCTTTCCATGGCACTGCTTTCCAGCATCTCATTTTCCAGTCTTTGTACAAACCACCAGAGTTGCTCCATCCAAGGTGCAGAATCCAGTATTTTACCTTGCTGAACTTCATATGGTTGGTGATTGCCCAACCCTTCCATTTGTCAAGGTCTCTCTGCCTTTGAGGGAGTCAACAGCTCCTCCTAGTTTTGTGTCATCTCCAAATTGGCTTAGTATCCCTTCCAGTCCTGTGTTCAAGTCATTTATGAAGATGTAAAGAGCACAGGGCCCATGATGGAGCCCTGTGGAGCCCCACTAGTGACAGGTTACCAGTCTGATGTTACCCCATTCACTATTACACTCTCTGATTGATACATGAGCCAATTTCTCACCCACCACATGATGTGTTTATCCAGCTGTGTGCTGGACATTTTGTCCAGAAGGACCCCGTGAGAGTCAGTATGAAAAGCTTTACTGAAATCCCAAAAGATTACATCAGCAGTCTTCCTTGATCAGCTAGGTGGGTTACCTTGTCATAGAAGGAAAACAGGTTTGATAAGCGAGACTTTCCTCTTACGAAGCCGTGCTGGCTGTGAATGATGACAGTGTTGTCTTTCAGGTATTTTTCAATACACAACTCCATAACTTTACCAGACACTGAAGTGAGACTGGCAGGCCTGTAGTTTCCAGGGTCCTCCTTCTTGCCCTTCTTGGAAATTGCAACAATGTTCACCAGCTTCCAGTCAGCTAGGACCTCTCTGGATTCCCAAGACAGCTCAGAAATCATTGAGAGGGGTTTTACAATGACATCAGCCAGCTCTTTGAGGAGTCGGGGATGAATCCCATTAGGCCCCATAGATTGGTAGAGATACAGCTGGAGCAGCAGATCCTGCACAATGTCAGGGTCAACTGGGAGTTGATCATTCTTGCAATCATGGTCCTCCAGCTCAGGGCAATGAGACCCCCTTGGTCTGTTATTCGTGATGAGGACAGAGGCAAAGAAAGCATTAAACACCTCTGCCTTGTCTCTGTCCCTATTTGTGAGGTGACCATCCTCATCATGTAAGAGACCAATGATATTTCTGTACTGTCTATTGCCATTAATATGTTAAAAAAGTACTTTTTTTAATGTCACCCATTTTTTAATGTCACCCATTTCTGGCAGCTTCAGTTCCAGCTGAGCTTTGGGCACATGAAGTTTCTCCCTACAGCAGCCTTATTTCCAAGAGAAGGTTCCTGTTCAGCAAAGTCAGCATTCTGCCTCCTCTCCTTGACTTCCAACATTTGGGAATTGGCTATTCCTGTGCCCTTAGGAGGTGATGTTTGAAAAGCGACCAGCATTGATGGACTTCAGAGCCTGCAAAAACGTTTTCCCAGGGGACCTTGCTTACTAATTCCCTGAGCAGTCTGAAGTCTGCTCTCCTCATGTCCAGAGTTGAGCTTTTGCTGGCCCTTTTCCTCCTGTCAACAGAGATTTTAATCACTTCTGGTCACTGTAGCCAAGGCAGCCACCAATCTCCACTTTTCTCACAAGATCCACTCCGTTGACAAAGGCAGTTGTCTTGGAAGTGTTTCTTAGTTCCTCAAAGAGTAATTCGTCAATGTGATTGTTATACCCTTTATTTTTCTTCCTTATTGTTCAGAAAACACCAAAAATGTCTTGGACTTTTCCTATCTCTACCATTTTGAATAATTTTTTTTGACTGAACTGGAGCACCAGACACAGTATCTTCAGGAAGCTATGAAGTCTTACAGTCTGTTACTGTCTTAAATGTACACTGTGAGGGCATTGCCTTACCCCAAAATGTATCTTGTCCCTCAGAATACCAGAATGCTACTTAAAGACCTTTAATTTTATTTTAAAGAAGCATTTTATGTAAAAATGTACAGCTTTATAAGGCAAAATACTTGTGAAGTGCTACCAACTTGAACTTATTCAAGAATTATAGTGTCTGAAAGGTTGAACAGAATCATGTTTTATTTGAGGGTTTTTATGACTTACAGGGACGCTTTATGGAAGGTATTAAAAATTTCAGCTATATGTTGTTACAATAAAATCAAAAGTGAGCAATTCAGATCTATAGAAAGCCCTGTGAGACTTAGCTATCAGCCAGAGGCAGCAAGGAGCTCAGCTGCTGCTGGCTGATAGGAGGTTACTCCCCAATAATTCACATAGTAGGAATTCACAGGACTCTGCAGGTGCACGAAAATAGCCAGGATGAAACAATATAAACATAGAACTTGTGAGAGATAGGTTCTAACCAATTGAAGTATCTCGCATGGTGGTGTGTAACTCTTTTAGCCAATAAGCTGTAGTCCTAACCCTATATAAACTGTGTGCTATGTCTAATAAAATGTCTTCACTATGAATCTCATAGATTGTGTGGATTCCAGTTCCTCTGCCATTTATTTTTAGCTTAACTATACTTTTGTTTCTATAGAAAAATATGAACATTTCCTTTTGTACTGGCTTTAAGGCTTACAAAAAGGAATTACACTAGTCACAATCAGAGACATATCTTTAGAAAAGGCAAGTACATATTTGCTTCATAGATGAAGAGCACTAGGAGTTGATCTTGAACTTTTATGTTCTATTTCTTTCCATCAAAAATTGTACCACCTGTTAAAACATGCACATAAATAAAAAATTGCACCCTAAAATGTCTAGAATTGTTTTAATTGCAAAAAAATTTCATTGAATTAGGTGAAAAAGTTGCCAAACATTGTGTCTTGCTACATAAATGAATGAAGTGAAATTAAGATAAGTAAATAATAACTGGTGCAAAAAATGTAAATGGACGCCTCTCCCTGGGATTTTTCACATCTTTTGTCAAAAATGCTCCTGGATCCATTTAAGGTAGTGATAACTTCTAGCTAAAGCAGTCAATTTATATTCAGGCAATGTCACCATTATTCAAGGAAGAGGATTGTATATTGTGGTAATTGGAGTGTATGCACAAAATTTGACAGTAATGTAAATTATCAAGCCAATGTCCAGAGGGAGCATACTGTAAATAGGAGTCATATCTTTAATTCAATGTTCACTGGTATGATAGCCTGCCTCTAAAACATCTGAAATAGGAAATTTTGGATAACAAAGTGAAAGGTTTAATTCTACTCTCAAGTGCTTGTTCAGACTCCAGTGAACAATACAAAGCAGTGTGCATTTACCTTTCTCCAAGACATAAGCCTCTAACAAATGAAACACAAAAATGAAGAACCAGTCTCGGAAACTTTCCAGTGATAGAAACTCACTTAAACCACTCACCTGCCTTTGCTGTGGATAACATTCCCCATCCAACGTCTCTCTTCAGCTACATGGACAGTCTTTTTCTCTTCTAAACCCTTTCCCTTTCTTCTGGTGCATATACTAGGCTTTCTTTCATGTGTGAGATGATGGTTTTCACACAGAGTCTGCTGAGGACAGCTGACAGGATCTGTGGAGTAGACATTGTGCCCCAATGAGGTGATTCCACCTGCTGACCATGACAGTTCAAAAGATAGGGTAAGGAGGTAGGAACTCATGAATAAAAGTAATTTTCCTTAATGGTGTTCATCCCTGGATTCATCCCAGGATGTATTTTACAACTGAGCGGCTGTGTAATTTTATGCTACCTGTCTATATTTATTTATGTGTAGGGTTATTATTGTTCAGTTATTCAGCAACCCTTCGAGGCCTCAGTCAAAACCAAGTCCTGCTCATACTGGGCATAATAGCAGTAAATACTGTGAATGCAAATGTTGTCACAAAGAGCTCTAGCAGACTAAGAAAAAGCAATATCACTACGAGTACTTTACAGAAAGAAAACTGAGCGATTAAGTGACTCGATCAAGGTCTGAAGGAATCCTGTAGAAGACAGTTTCTCCCTGAAGAGCACATCAGTATGAAATCACTGCAATGATGAAGCACAGTCAGCTGACTGCACACTTACAGATGTTCCATGAATTTGTTGTTAGAATAACACCCTTTGCTAAATAAACCATGATAGTGTAAAAAAATAAGTTTTATATGTATATGAACCATTTATAATTATAAAAAGAAAACTAGAACAAAAATGAAGTGCCTACTTCAAATAGTAAATAGTTTAATCCAGAATAACACCTACCTCAACCCTTTTCAACAAAATTTCTACTGTTCATTGGATATCAAACTTTGTTTCAAACTGGTACCATGCATGTTATTGCAACAAATAACCACAGCAATGAGTATTTATTACTCTATAAATTTAATGATATGTCAAACACAATGTATCAGTGCTTGCAGTGTCATTAGAACAATATAACCACAGGCATTTTCAATAATGTTTTTGAAAGAAAAGTGCTTTAGAAATGCTACTAATTAAGATAAGAATACTGTGTTGCTCAGAGTAGAAGACTGTTATGAACTAACTTAGCCTTAAGGAAAGTTAACGCCTTAAAAATGCAGTGAATGCAAAGGCAGAAGAGAGATTGCCAATATCAAAGGTACAGGTGGAATCATCCAAAACACAGCAGTCTCAAAGATATTTTTGATTACCATTTGGAAGTGTAGAGTAACGTGCAAATTCAGAGCAAACAGATTCTGTGTATGATTAATTTTCTAGTTTTATGTATGTGTCAGCTCTTCACTTTGCGGAAATGCTATGGAGTGCTTCTCTGGCTGTCTGCCATATGCTGAATGATGGCTAATACCAAAATTATGCCAACACTCGAGAGATTGTTTTAAAAGTGAAAAATAATGTTATAAGGTGTGAATCTGAACAATAAGTTTATCTTGAGCAACTGTACACATCTGGAAGTTACTACTTTAATATAATACAAATATTTTGAGCTTTCACTTGTACTCCAGAATATGCTTTTCTGTTATATGTATAAATATTTTAATAATTAATGTATAAATATTTCTATGTTATTTACTCTTATTCACTGAAAGCTATTTTCACATTTTAAATAGTTTCAGAAACAGATGCCTCTGTGCTGGAAATATCACTATGTGGTGCTTTGACTACATCATGAATTAAACTTTTCAATTTTGATTGGTTTTAATTGAAAAAGAAGTAAGAAGTAGGTAGGAAACATTGAAAGGATAATAAATTAGATTCTGTTCTTGATTTCTGCCATTATAAGTCTCACAAAATTATAGGAATAATGAATGGAAACATTCAATGTCATCTGTCAGAAAAAAAAANGGAAGCTCTTTGTTTTTAGGTGCTATCTTTAGCTTCTTTAAAAAAAAAGTCATTTCAGTCCCATAGAAAGCTCTGTTATAAAGGAAATTCAAGGCACACAGATCTGTCTACATTGTTTGATGCACATCTACCATCCAAGAAAACCATCTCAGCCGCAGAAAATTATCTGATGACATAAAAGCCAGGCTGCAAATCCTGGTATTCCTCAAATCAGAATATCAAAATGAAGCAGTGGGTTTTCACATAATCAAATTGATGTCTCTGCAGTTTGTTATATTAGAGACTTCCTCTGCTGAAGCAGACTTGTGGGACTCCATCTTTTTTTGTGTGTTTCACTGATGCACATACGCTCCATAACAAATAAACTTTGTAGAAATGAAAACCAGAAGACATGTATATGTTTGTCTAATACTGGTCATGCCACTCACCGTGGAATTTAAAAATACAGCTGAGTCCTAAATGTGTGCTATTACTAATGATATCTTCTTTAACAGGATTTCAATAAGAGTTGTTGTATAGATAATTCACAAGAAGAAATGAAATCTATTTCATTACTCTTATTATTCTCCTATCAAGAGCCAGAAGAGCTACTTGCTTGTCAAAAAAGTAAAACCCTAGACTAAAAACACATGGAGAGCATAATCATGCCAATACAACACTTCTACAGAGCTAGTGAAATTACAATTTAGAACTGTGCACACATTAAAAACATAATGATTTTTCTTGCATCAGTAGGGCACCTTACCTGAAATAGCCTCCTTGCCCATTTAACACTCTAACGCTATTCGGTAATACATTGCAATGTACAGTTGTGCAATTCTTTGTTCCTTTTAAAGAAATAACTTAGTTGAGTGAAAGCTCCTTAGCCTAGAGAAACTCTCAAACAGCCCATGCCCATGAAAAAATTATGGGATTAGCGCTAAGCAGCATGAGAACCCCAAATGACAAGATGGCGTAATTGACTGAACTGGCTATCATGCCAGGGAAAAGCAGAGAGCTGAGAGCCACATGGGTATTTCAGTAACACCACAACCTGTAGCTCCATGTTAAATGGTTGTTAAGTTTTGGACTCATGAGTGATAATATATTTTTTCTGTTGTTCTGAGCAGCATGTTCATTCCTTACTGTACATTTTCCATAGTGCTGATCTCTTTCTGAAAGTGTCAGCAGCAAAAAGGCAATGAGCAGGGATGAATGGTATGGAGGCAGGTGGGTTGTATGAACAAAAAAGTGCAGCATTGGTGAAGAGACCTGAAATTCTAGAGTTGCATTATGTACAATTTTTGTCTCTTCTTGCTCCTGAAACAGCATAACTCTAAAGGATGTCTGAGGTCCAAAAACTAATCTCAGCTAGAAGAAAAGGGAAGCACATGTCCCGGAATGGACAGTCTTAATGGCTATGGATAAGTACAAGGATAATTAAGGTTAGATCCTCACCAAGACACCTAGCAAGATCTTACATTATATATATATTGCTAATGCAGAAGTTGCCTTTTTCCAGCATTGTTTCTCTTTATTCATCTGTCCTCTATCCCCTTAAATTTCTCTTTTCATAAACTCTTGCACTCAATATTTGTAAATGGAAAAAGATTAACATATTTTAAATATTTCATTTTTATCAGGTTTGAAGAGTAGCTGGAAGAATTCATCTGGCTTTTTCTTGACTAATGAAATAAGAGATGGTTATTTCCAGAAGCCATATCACACCACCAAATATTAATGTATCTTGTCAGTAATATCCCTTTCTGGTTAATAAAGCAACAGGTACATCTTCTGCAGAGGTCAGGATATTTTCAGCCTCCCTTTAGATTGTCTAAATGAAGAAGATGTGCTGATAAATATTCTAGGCATTTCTAGAGAGGTACTGGTAGTCTGTGCTTTTGTTCTAGCCTACATGTGGGTTGTCATCATTCCTTGTATATTTTGTTTTTGTTAGCAGTGGGGGAAAAGATTGTAGCTGGCAGGTACAGCTTAAATTTAAAAACAATGTAAGCCTACATATTTTCACCTAAATTGGAGGATTCAGAAGTTGTAAGTACCTATGAAAATATTGTCAAAGCCTGTGGATAGAAAAGGTTCAGTACCTTTACATCTATACTTCCATAAAGCCCCTTGCTCTGCAAGATATACATCTTCTTAGTCTGGGCAATAGTTTCAGACCTGGCTGCCATCTACGTAAATAGTAAATAGTGAGTGTATGGAGTAAGAAGTCTGAAGTAACAGATATGCAGAAAGGAGCCTGGGGCTTTTTGTCTGCCTAGTAGTGAGGCAGCAGCTGTTGAAAGATTATTGAGACAAACCAGGCTCAGCCATAAAATCAGGTTATTGGAAAAAAACAGTTGGGGTAACTCCAAGTACCTAAGAAGCCTTGAATTTTAATTCTTGCTTCTCTAACCTATCTATTCATATATTTTAAGTATAAAAGGTATCAGAATGATGATCTAGTCTGACCTCTTAAATGACACAGGGCAAGGAGTTGTAGTGGGCAATTTCTATATTAATAATCTCTATTTTACTTACATCATATTTTTAAGAAAGTTATCCCATCTTAGTTCTTCAAATGGTGAAGAACCCACTGCATCCCTTGCTGAGTTTTCCCAATGATCAATTACTCTTACCATTAAAACTTCTTCCTTATTTCTAGTTCAAATTTTTCTAGCCTCATCTACTAACCACTGGATCTCATTACACCTTTCCCTATTAGATTAAAAGTGCATCTACCACCAGAAATGTCTTTCCTATACTATTACTTAAATAGCATAATGAAGTCACCTTTTAACCTCATCTTGGATAAACTAAATAGATTTGAGTTCAATTAACAAGCCTCCATCCTACCATCGGGGAAAAGGAGCAGTGATACTCTTGGGAAGATTTTAATGAAATATGCCACAGTAATTCAGCAGATTTTTTTTTCCAAAAGCATTCTGTGCAGCTGCATGTACTTTTGTTTCACTTATTGACTTCCAGTAGAAATAGCAATAAAAATTCTCTTTTTTTTCTCAGCTCCATAGAAGCACTTAACTGTGGTAATGCTCATTGGCCCCAAGGATAACTTTAGTCAGCCATCTTCAGGAGTAGAATTTCTTTGTAATTGCAAGGGGGGACCCTGAAATCCTAATTTTATTCAAGGGGAGAGCTGGACATGTAGAACTTGGGCTCAAAGACACAAGCAAGATCAGTAGAAAGAGAGCCAGTAAAGCGACACATTTCTATGGGTCTGCTTCTGGCAGGTTTACAAATTTACATGAGATTGGGATTCTTAGCCCATAGTCTTTCCTGGGTTTAGCCACATGAGTCATTCACTTAGGGTAAGCTCTTTGAAGTATATAAAACTAAATTCTGACTTGCAAAAATAAGAAGGGGAAAAAAAAGATTGCTGTTGTGTTTGACAGTCAGGATGGCTCCACCAGGAAAATTATGATGGGAGCACCAGAGAGCCTCAGTACAGTAATTCTGAGAGTGATGACAGACTATAGGATCTTGGTAGGCTTTTCATGGAGACAGGGGCTATTGAGAAGGGTCTCAGACTAGTGGCTGTGGTGACAGGATTACTCACAATATGAAACGGACTTTTTCCTGCAGTCATCACAGGCCAAAAAATACTGTGTGTATTTTTTTACTGCACAGTCATTTGTTGAGACTGTTCCCATTCTGTTCCTTTTTCAGTTCCTGTGGAGAAGTTTAATGTCCATTTTCATAGCTTAGATTTGAGGGCTAACATACAGTCTACCTAAATATTTTTGCCAGAGTCAATATAGAAAATGTACTTACTTATGAACAGAAATAACTTTGAAAATATAGGCTACATATACGCTGTCTTTACACTGAATTTACCTAGTGGACAAAGTCAATCTATGAAGCCTAATCCTAGGCACTTGTTCCATACTTTTCTTCTACCAGAGAAGCAATAGACCCCTGACTTCAGGTGTGTTTTTAATGGAAGAACTTAATGGAAAAAAAAGGTTTCTTAAGAGTATTACAGTCATTTGTCTAAATGTCATAGATGTTCTACAGATTGTATAGTCAGCTTCTTCAGGAAGAAAAAAGAAAATTGCCTTTTTGGATTATCATCTTGCCCTTTCTCTAAGATGCTCACATTAAGATAAATTAAATGATTGCTTAAGAAAGTCCTTTAAAGCTTAGTGGAAACAAGCATCTCCTAAGCAATTCTTTAATTCACAATGTCCCTCCTTCGATACAATAACTTTAATTAGTCCTGTTATGATATTCAACAGTAATGAATTCAATTAGATAACTGGATGAGCATGTCTTGTAAGTAGTTATGAATGTATTTAGCTAAGTCAACCAGTGTGCCAACTTCCTAAAAGGGAATGAAAATTTATCTGGCAGACTAATTCTCATGTATAAACTCTTGCCCTAAAATCTTCAATCTGCAACATTTATTTGGAATGTTCATGTATTAACAATTACCCCAACAGTTTCCCTATTATTGCTCAGATTATTTTCTTGCTATACCTTATTTCATACTCTTTTTTTGTAATTGCTCCATAACATACAGTGGAAGCAAATGTGCTAAGCTATCAGTGAGTAAATGACTTTGGAAATTAGTTGGAGGTTAATTCTTTGCCTCATTGGCCCCTCCAAAGTAGCCAAATTGTATTTGATTTTGATGGCATTCACAAAGTACCTTGGCCTGTTGAATAATGAAGGAACACTTACAGAGACAGCCACTGAATGTAGCCACAATTATGTAGGGTATCAATGAGACATCATTAAAAGTTTAATGCTTCCGCACTTAATCAACTTTGCCCTACCTTTAACGGCTTTGTTGCTTTAGGAAATCTGCAAAGTTTCAAGTGTCACTGTGCTGTACATGTTTTACATCCATCAATTCAGAGAAATGTTTGCTCAGGGGAAGCATGTCTAGTCCTGACATATTTAAGGAGCTGTTAAAGGATAAAAGAAAAATGATAGACAATTACTGGTGCTGGGAAAACATCAGGCCCTGCATGTGTGTGCTGAATGGAGCATTTGTCATGCACATGGTCCCAGTGCCCTAAGGACAGCATCATCTCACTCTATTACTTGATTACTCACAGGTAACATAACAAAGGTCAGATCACTTTTTTTGTCATAAGAGATACAGCCAATCAACTATTAGCTCTTTGGGATTTTTAATGGTTTTATGTAACTTGTTTTAAGACTGGCAATGGTGATTATATCTGTGTCTTAACATTAATTTATTGCACTTTTTACATGTGAGTTAAATAACTACTGAAGCAAAAATTGTGAGGAGTTTAAGATGCTAATGAACCTAGACTATACACGCATGATTTTTGCACACTTACTAGCCACCTCAGTCAACATCTGAGGGGAAAAAAAAAAACAACAAACCTAATTTATTTAGCTTGCATGCAGCAGCCTACTAAACAGCAATGAATAGGCACAGGACACAAAGGTCACGGTGGTATTTAAAAATATCACATGATGTAGGATGAGGAGGATTTTTGAAGGCAAGTACAATATCATTCCTCTGAAGAGAGTTTTGCTATGGATTGTTAAAGTTTTGTATTATCTCTGTGTCTGAATACAGAATGATCAGTGCCACATTCCTTCAAAAACCCTGGTAACATCACCCCACCTGAACTAAAACGTGGCAAAGATCATATTTCCTGACATTGGCATGAAATCTGGGATCTCTGTGACTTAAGCAGGGTGTCATCTTTTTTCAAAGTAGGTTTTGATAGATCTTTTCAATGTGGGTACCATACTCCTCATTGAGAGCCAGGCCTTACCTGCACTTTCAGACACACTAAAAAAATATAGTCTTGGCACTTATCACCTAGAAGTTAATCCTAGGTATGTTTCTGCCTGAAGGAAAAGTACCAGTCATTCCATTTGATCAAGTTTTATCTTCTTATGCCTTGTAAAATTATGATCCTATATCCAAGATACTCTGTTTTTAAAATATTTTTAAATCCCATAAAGCCGTGGAACACACCAATTCTACTAATGAAAAAGGAGGACCAAGCTGGATGCTGAAACCAAGCAGCATGTCATGGCTTAAATGGCTTAGAGCCAGGACCTACTACAGCAAACTCGTTTTGGTGAGAGCTAGCTGAAGTGTGTTGAGCACCAAGAAATGGATTAATGTATAAGCTTTGTGAACCATTGAGTGTGAATTCTTGATTTCCATTTCTGAATATTCTCCCTGGTTTGTTGCATAGATATACCTGTGACCTCTATTTCTGAGCATTGAGAAAGTATTTCTGAATACAGGCATTCAAAGGCATTTCTCACTTGAATAAGTTTGCAAAGCCAGTAGCTCAGTCTCCAGAAAGAACTTTTATTTGTATGTCTCTGATATTACCTTGAGAACCATTAATGGGGTCTTCCTTCTGTACCTGCTGCACACAGGCCTTTTTCCTGTTTAATATCCTTAACTTTTATAACTTTGTGCTTGACATATTCAGCAAGGGGTTATTAGAAGTGTGAATTTGAAACTGAATGAAACATTTTCTAAAGGAAAAGAGAGTTTTTTGGTGTTTTTTTTTCCTACAGGTTTTCCATGTCAAATATTACAAAATTATGTATGGTAGATAGTGGGTGAAACAAGGAATATTAGTGAGGAAATAAAATTATTTTAAAGTTGTTGGCTACCTGGATGTGTTCTGTCCCTACCTCTGACACCAAGTTAGTGTTTCTGGACTCAGCTCTAAATTTCTGCAGATTCTTCTTTTTCTGACTTCTGTAGCTAAGGCACTTGGGGTCTGAATTGCAAACATATCAAGCACACTTAAATCCAGCAGGCATAAAATACACCAGACACTAGATGTTCTGAAAAGCAAGTCTCAGGTAGAGTAAGTGTCCAGATCAGTTGGAGCTTATGGCAGTTTGAATTTTATCTTTGTTAGGCTTTTTTCTGTGTAATTTTCTATAGGACGATTATACAGGTTAAGAAAAATCCAATGGTCTCAATATAAACCCATCCCTTGTCTTTACTCAACAGATAGTAATAATACAAATACTCAAAGTAGGAAAATTGTTTAAGTAGATCCTCTTCTTTCTGTTCTTCAGACTTCTATTTCAGTCTTTTGGTTGCTGAATAATTAGATTGTATTTAAGCCAATCTGCAAACACGTCTATTTCTATTTTGGCTAAAATGTTATTGTTGAGTGTCTGTTGGAAGTTAGCTTTTGTGAACTCTCACTGTATTATGAGAAATATCTAAAATTAGAAGATATTTCCTCTGTCTAGCAGTGCTTCTCCAATATTTTAAACTAAATATGTATCGTGTTTTAACCTCTACTGGCAGCAAAGTACCAAGAAGCCACTCACTTCTCTCTGCCCTTCCCCCCGTGCCAGTGGAACCAGGAGAATTGGAAAAAAGGTTAAACCCATGCATTGAGATAACAGTTACCAAAACACCATCACTTCATACTGTGTTTCATGAGTGAAGAAGTCTTGCTGTGCAAAAACCACTGAAAAACAGAATTAGAAATTTCACAAAACTAAGATTTTTGGTCCCTTTTCTCTTTCACCACACCATCCTGGTCTTCCCTCAGTGGATCCAGACTGCAACCATCACAAGACTAAGACTCTCACTACTGAAGAGATCACAAGAAGACAATCAGTTGAACACCATCAGAATGCAGAGTGGTGATGTTTTGGTATGTATTTGCCTCTTTCTTTCTTTCTCTCCTTCCTCCCCTCTTTTTTTCTTATCTTCTCTCTCTCTACCTCACATTTACTGTTAAATAAAAATCTGTACTATTGACTTTGGCATATGATCTTTTTGCACCTTGATCAGGCAGAGGCATCTCTCTAATCGTTTTAATAACTATAGACCTTAACAAGCTCAGATTTGTATCTGTCGGCAATAGCTATGAATGAAGACAGCCCTTCTACCTTCTGTGAGCTTTAGCTGGGCTGGGTGCTTATGTCTTGAGGGAGACAGACTAAGAAATAATGTTATACCTAATGAAGACTGTGCTAAGTGCATGGTCGCTAAGAAAGAAGCTGGTTTGCAGATGTTCTTCATACTTTGCTGTTTAATATCTGAGATGATGAGAAAACAAAGGGGGAAATGCAAAAGATGAGCCTTCTGTACTCATCTCAGACCTGAATCTCTTCCCACAGTCTGGAAACAGGGCCCACATTTTTGAGGAAAGGGGGAAAGAGCACTTCAACATCTACTCATTATCTGGTTTCAATTACTGTCATTTTGTGCCTCTCATTTGCATGCCTATCCATTCTCTAAGGAATGCACTCCCATTTGGCCTTTCCCACTGTGCTGGTTTTAAGGTAAAGCGGCAGGAGAAATGAACGCAACACAAAAGAGGTTATAAGTCAGAGTTACAATATAATAACAATATTACAATAAATGCAATGGTACAAAGAGAAAATTGGGTTTAACCCACAAAAAAACCCGGAAGTATAACCCAGCACCTTGGGGCACAAGCACAAAGGGGTTTGTGAGCCCCTGTGATAAACCCCATGTGGTTCCCCCAAGACCAAAGTAAAAGTCCAAAGTGGAAAACCTGTTGGTGCAGCTGACAGTTGCAGTCTGGTTGAAAGTGGTGGTCTTCTCCTGTTGAGGTTTTGGTCCTCCTCTGGATCTGACAAGTGACTCCCTGAGGTCTTCTTACCCCAAGATATGTACCCCCAGGTCCAGGTGGGAGCACTCAGCCCCTCCCCCAGGGCGGGGAGTCACAAAATGGGTGATCTAACTCTGTGAGTCATGGGGTATTTTGGAATCGTTGATGGCCCATTAGCAGACACACACCCTCAGGCTGGGTGTGAAGGTGCTAACGACTCCCTGGAGGGGAGTTATCACAGCTCTTATCTCATAGGTGTCTTTCACACCCAGCTCACAACCTGAAGGGTCAGGTGTGCCCTAGGCAGCTGCTGCAAATGGCCCATTGTTCTTGGGAAATGAATAGAGGGGTTAGAATACATAGCTTTGATCACACACAGTGATAAACTGGTCCCACCTGCTGACCTAGGACACCCACACTGTGAGGGATTCCACATGGCTCTTCTTGGTGATATGGTCCAGATAACAGCTATTGGCAGGTATGTAAGTCTAGATAGGCTGTGTGACTAGACTGTCCAAAACTGTCCTCTGAGAGAATATTTGCCAAAAAACCTGGTAACATCACAAAGAAATTCTCAATAGTCAAGTTTGTATTAGACAACCATCTTTAAATAGTAAGCACTGAGTTGCAGGGAATAGTTGAGAAAACAAGGAGTTTAAGAGAAGTATCCAAGAAGCATGAAAAATTATGACACTTTCAAAGAGCGCCACCCATCAGACACCATAAGGAGTTTGTATCGCTCCAGCTATAGGATAGACAGCAGGGGGGCAATGTAGAGACCTACATATAGAGTGTGCTTATGTGACATCACAAAGATCTTTCTCCATGACGTGCACTAGCAGGAGCCATGTCCACATAACCATAGAGCACTTGCATCTTGAGCATAGTTGTGTAAATAGGGGAATTGTTGCTCCCAGGGAAGATGTATATGTTTACAATCCAGGTGCCCAGGGGTGAAGAACAAAATGGAACTGGGGTTGCAAACATGTATAGGGTGCTAGTAAGGTTAGACTTTTCTGGGATTATTGATAGAAGAGTGCTTAGAAATTTTGTAGGTGTTTGATAATCTTTTTTAAGTTCAACTAATTTTTTTTTCAATTTTATTGCTGATATTGATCCTGGATGCACAGTTCACTGATTGCTGGTTAATTATGTGGAGTTTATAAAACAGTAAACTACTAGATTTGAATCTGACTCAAATCTTGTTAATCAAGCAGTTTTTCTCTTCAGCACCACACAACTTGAAAACAGGTCCTTGTTTTCAGGACCTGTTTTTAGCAATGAGTGATTTATGGAACTGGGTTTTCCATACATAATATTTCCAACACTGCTGTTCCAAAGAAACTGAGATGATTGTTTGGGATAAATGCTGAGTGACTAAGACCCGTCAGAGGGAAGGAACAACCCCACAGAAGGTCAACTTGCATAAAAGAAATTGGGATGCATAAACTAAAAGGGATTTGATGGCAGGTGGGAATGTGTGTTCTCATTGAGGAAATAAGAGTTCACAAGGATTTTTTTCTGATAATACCACAACTTCACCTGGTATCTATAATTTCATAGCAACCCAAAAAAGCTCAGGGATTTTAAAGAATTTTAAAAGCCAGCTTTTCTTATAATAATAAAAGTTTGTCAACCTCAGTAATGGTAGGGAAGCTATAAATTAAAAACATTTCCTTATGATTTTCACAGCTCCACTGGTTATGTTTGCTATACAGAAGTGTTGCAGTGAAAAATTACTTATAGAGCAGTAACTAACCAGTATAAGATCCTACATAAATCCTATTTGTTCTGGATGATTTGTTGCCAGTTCTTTAGTCAATAACTGTATCCAAATTTATAGAGCTACAGTCACGCATGATCCATATTATTTGAATTGGTAGTCAGGTTCACATGGCACAGAAATTGTAACACATCCAGGCTCCTGGGAAATTTCATAAACAAAATATGATTTTGCCTCTGTAATTTGAATATAGCTGTATTCAAGCCTAAAGTGCAATAATGAGAAAAGGTGGATATATTTAACTATTTAGCTTATATACTGAGCACACTCAAACTGATTTGTTCAGTCAAGGAGAAGGAAAATTAGTCCATGTAGAATTTCATGCTATCATGGTGATAGTGCTTTAACTAAAAGTTATCTCAGAGATCTTCACATTCCCATGATCTCTGCTGGGCAGGCTGAGTCTAATTAGAAAGAAAACCTTTCTATTTTGAATGTTGTCATTACCTAAAATCCCAGATGTACTGATTTAAAGGTAAACTGGTAGGAGAAATGAACCCAACTAAAAAAGAGATTATAAGTCAGAGTTATAATTTAATAAAAATATTACTCTAAATGCAAGGATGCAAAGAGAAATTCGTTTTAACCCACAAAAAACAAGGTATAATCCAGCACCCCAGGGCACAAACAGAATGGTGTTTGTTAGCTCCTGTGCTGAGCCCTATGTGGTCCCCCAGGGTCCAAAGTAAAAGGAAAGGAAAACCTGTTGGTGAGGATGATGGTCGCAGTCTGGTCAGGAGTAGTGGTTGCAGTCTTGTTGAGAGTGGCCACTGCAGTCCTGTTGAGGTTCTGGTCCTCCCCTGGATCTGACGAGGGGTACCGGAAGTCCCCAAACCCCAAGATTACATATGCTTAGGTTCAGGTGGGAATGTCCAGTACCTCCCCCAGGGCAGGAAGCTCCACAGCGGGTGATCTAGCTCTGTGAGTCATGGGATGTTTTTGGAATATTTGATGGCCCATTAGCAGACATGACCCCTCAGGCTGGGTGTGAAGGTTCTAATGCCTCCCCAGAGGGGAGTTATCACACTTAAGTCATTGGTGTGAAGACCCTATCTCACAGAGTTCTCTAACACCCAGCTTGTAGCCTGAGGAGTCAGGTGTACCCTGGGCAGCTCCTGCAAATTATCCATGGTTAACAGTTTGTTAGAAATTATGTAGAGGGTGTAGAATACACAGTTTTGGTTACACTCACATGATAATAAGCATCCCAGCTGCTCTAACTAGGACACCAGATTTCACATGTTCATTTTGCTCTACGTGTGTGAAAATTGCCATCAACATCACAGCACAGCTGATATGCGTTAAGATCATCATGTACGAGTGTTTAGAGAATGACAAGTCTGATAACAAGTCTGATGGTATGCCTGACAACTGAACACTGGAAGTCCACCAGGCCTAGTCAATTCTTTTCCAATATTGGCTTCAAAACTCATTTTCTATAGCTGAAATCTATGTTTTCAAACCTGATTCTTCCCATGCTTGCTGTTTGTCTCAGAGCTTTATTAGAGGAAAGCATACGTTTTCTTCACTGTAACCCATATACAGAGCACACCAGCTGCTGAAGAGGAACAATCTGAAAACAACTGACAAAAGTCTCAAAAATGCTTGTGAGTTGAAGTTTGTATTCTCATTCTCAGTATTGCATTTTGAGAAACTAGTATATGATTGTAAAAAGTTGTAGGAAAATGCTGAAATGAGTCCCAAGGAGGACAGCGCTGGAGAAACACCTTGAATGACTAAGAGACTTGCTGATGAAGTTTTAAAGTGTAGCTTTACTTGTAATACGGTCTTTTTTCGTTGCAATCCCCTGCCTGGTTCCGTTACCTCATCTGTGCTGTTCTGATGACCACCACACCCTGTTTATTGTATCCCTCGACCTTTCTTTGTTCTCTTGATGAGGCAGCCATTAGGCTGGTTTGCTTCGTCCTGGGCCAGGTGGTGCCTGCCCCCACTCAGGAGCCCCAGGGTTCCTAGGGCTTCCGGGCCCCCCTCCCCTCTCTTCCCTGCTATTCCAAGGTGGGAAACCCCGTGTATAAGACCCCTATGCCTCGTGGCTGCGGGGGGCAGGGGCAGGGCCAGGGCCAGGGCTAGGGCTCCAGCCAGCCCTGCCCTTGTCCCAGTTCCATGGGTTAATGGACCTTAGACCCTGCCCCTTCCTATGTTTTCACCCAAACCAGCCCCAGATCTGCTATCTTCCCCCTGAGATCTTATAAAACCTGGTGGATTGTCCCAATAAACACTCTCTTGACTGAACTGCCTGGACTTCTGTTCTCTGTATCCCTTCTCTGCCTCCCCTCGGACAAGGGGAAAGCAGAGACTCCTTCTCACTTCCCTCCAACACTGCACAAAAAGTCATTAATTCAGTTACATTAACTCTTCTCGCGCTGCTTGCAGTCAATGTTATGTTTGCTAAATTGTCCATAAAAACTTTTTGCAATTTGTTCATAGGCACGTAAGATGTTTTAAACTAATACAATAGCAATAAGCTGCTCACAACTCAACTACAGTGGTTTTAATACAACATTGAATTCTTTTTAATAATTCTACTAACAATGCAAGATTTACTTCAGATACCACAGCAGTATTGTGTTTTATCATCTTAAACTCCACTAATAATTGGTATTTATGTAAAATTATTCCTTTTTAAACTACAGTAATTTTTTAGTGTAACATCAGATGTTAGATTACACATTCATATTTGGTCATGAATTGAGCTTTATCCGAGTGATGTTGTATGACACTTAAAATTAAACCCCTGGTCAGGAGAGGCTACCTTGTTAACTGCACTTTCAAAAGAATTTTCAAATGCACATAAGAGCTCTTCTTGCATTGTAAGGTGAAAGAGGTTAGGTGGTTTCAAATGGCATTGTGATGTGTTTCACAAAGTCAGATTTTAGTTTACAAGCCAGTGCTGTAAATGAGGGTTCCCCAATCTGTAATAAAAACTCATAAAGTTAAACTGTTGGTGTGTTCCAGCATTAAAAAAAAAATCATTTATTAACCACAACCACTACGTCTTTATATAGCAAATATCTGCACAAGTATATGCATACTCATTTCCATATTCATTACTATTCTAAAATGTCATTCTTATCTTGAAAATACACAATCTTAAATGTTTCCAAAAGAGTTGTCAAAATGGACAATTAAGTATGCTCATGTAGCAAGTCTTCTTTAATCTCATGACCAGGAGAAATATGTAATATACAAAATGTATGAGCTTAGTCTCTTGCCTGAAAGAGTAATAGATAATACGTACAGATTTCTGAATTAGCTTTTTCTGTAACATTTTTTGTGTAAGCAACTTTATTAAAAAAACCATTAGAAAAAATTAACAGTTATTTAAAGGTCTCCAAATCTTCCATCTCTCTTTGTCTTGCAAAAATGCTGAGATATAAACCATTTGATTGGTTTTATTATTATGCTTCAGACATAAAGTATATTGTGAATTGTAGTTCTTCATAGCTAGATATGATGATTGTATGCATTTCAAAATACACGCAATTTGCATTTTATTGCTGCCTTCCTTGCTTTACTTTCTCTAGTGAATGAGGATTGCTTAAGAATTACTTAGACTTTTATAAATATATCACTTTACATTCCCAAAGGTAAAATTTTGTAGACAGAGGCTTTTATGAGTGCTTATGTCCAGATTTCCATAGAACATGATGTGTAAGCATGGAAATGAATATTCTTTGCAGGAGGCAGTAGATTCAGTCCATTAGCCTTCACAAACAGGAAGAAAGAGAATGATGGAAGCTGCTTCAATCCTGAGACTGCAGTATCCACAGCAGCAGCTGTTACAAAATGTGCTTTAGCATGAGTGAAATAGGTCAAGCTGAAGGCTGACTAGTCCTTGGACAGGCTGCAAGGTGTAATGCCTCAGCACTTCACAACTCTTTTGTGCCAAGAGCACATGCCCTCTTGAATATGACATGAGTTGCTATCGCTTATGGCAGTGTTCTTGCCTTATATTGCACCAATTCCTTATGGAAACATCTTCTTAACCACACAGGGGTCATTTATAGGTTGTTGCTGCACAGCTTATCTGGCTCTGGACACACTGGCTGAAGGAAACTGTACACCATGCGTATGATACAGGACTGTTGGTGAGACAAAGAGAAGAAACCATTTTCCCTTACTGACACTCTCCCTTTCTCCTTTCATCACATTCTCCTGCATTCAGCATATTTCATTTCCCTGACATCCCAGGAGGAATGAAAATATTCAAACTTACCAATTTTTACTGCCTAGGAAGGCTGAGTCCATCAAAATGGTGAAAACCAATGCATGATCTGAGCTAAAGCACAGCCTTCAGTCTCCAGAACTCCATGAATGAAAGAAAAGATAAGGAAGAAGCACAGTAAAAAACATGACAGTTAAAAGCCAAGTAGGATTAAGGACATGGGTGCAGTTCTAGGAAAATGATTGCTTGGTCTTAAATCTCTGAGACCTTTTACAGAATCCAGGATACGTTTAGAAATAAATCTGATTATAAGGATGTTTATGTGCCTAAGTATAAAATAAACTCAGGTCTGAAACAAAACAGCCAAAGTACCTTTATTGCCATGTCACTAATTGGTGATTTGGAGCACTGGGATTACCAGGATTGATACAGTGAAAATTAAAGGCTATTAATGAGTCACTGATAATTAAGTAGGGAGGAAGTAAAGAAAAACCTGTTTTACCACTGGTTTGGCAGGTTCAGAACATTATTTGTCTCCTAGCAGGAGAAAACACAATGCCATGTTGAGTTACGAATGCATTTCTGCAGTGTTTCCACAAAAAAATCAGTGCAAACAGAGGACTGCTAACAGATGTGATGAACTGACACAAGGATGCTTTGGCTCTCCATGTCAATGCAAGACAGCAATATTTCATCATATCGGAGAACTTCCATTTCACACCTGACTGAAAGCCAAAATATGAAGTCCCCAAATAGATACTTCTTTTGGATTATGTCAGTCTGAGCAGCCAGCATGCATTAAAATTGCATGTGTCAGAAATGGCTGTGCTGCATATGTTTAGCTGGTGCTCATCAAACCACTTTCCAGTCTGCCATTGTGGTATAGCAAAACTGAGAAGAAATGATTATAAACTGTGAACCTGATAATCTGAAAACATGTTGGCCTTATTAGCTGTAAGAAAAAGATCCTGCTCCCTAAGCAATCTCTGCAAACTGTCAAACATCACCAGACATGACAGCCTTTGCTTGGCTCTGGGTTTACTATCCACACTGTAAACCATTTGCCTGGGGTTCTGTAGATAATGGAGACAGAACAAACACTGCACTAAATGAACCTGTCTGTCTCACAGGATGACATCAGACTGGATCCCCACACAAAACACAAGTATTATTATGGAAATTGCATTTTGACACTTTGATACAAGAAACACACCCAGAATATTTGGAATAAGTTATCTAAAATTAGTTTTCTTGGGTGGGAAAGAAACATACCAATTTGCAGCAAGGATAAGAATGATGGCATTTTTTGTCTTTTAAAAATATACAAGGCTCCAAAAATTTGCCCACTTGTTGTTACAGTAAAATCAAAGTGAGCAATTCAGATCTATGGAAAGCCCTGTGAGACTTAGCTATCAGCCAGAGGTGGCAGGGAGCTCGGCCGCTGCTGGCTGATAGGGAGGAGGTTACTCCCCAAGAATTCTCATAGTAGGAATTCACAGTTCTCTGCAGGTGCACGAAAATAGCCAGGATGAAATAATATAAACATGGGACTTGTGAGAGATAGGTTCTAACCAATTGAAGTATCTAGCATGGTGGTGTGTTAACTCTTTTAGCCAATAAGCTGTAGTCCTAACCCTATATAAACTGTGTGCTATGTCTAATAAAGGTCTTCACTTAAATCCTATGGGTTTTGTGTTGTGAAGTCCTTTCTCCACCGCGAACTTTGTTTACTTTACTCACTGAACCTTTAGCATAGCCCTTAGTTCTTTAATACCTCAAGGCAGCACACAGAGAAGATGTTGCACACATTTTCTCGTAGACACTTCTACTAATAACTTTAGACAATAAGGGAGAAAATAAGAGAACTCAGCAAAAGTTCAAGAGATTAACATCCAACCAAGGGAGAGCATTCCACAAAGCTATGCCTTAGCACATACTAACCCACGCAACTTAGCAAAATCTAACCCATTGCATCCCAAGTTACCCAAAATATTAAGAAAAGAGATTAGGAGAAGAAGTAAAGAAAGAGAGAGACAATGAGATAAACAGTTACTGCCAAAGAGTCCCTGTGCAAATCCAGCTTCCACATGGCTAGGTGGTAGTTCTCAAGCCAAGATGGAGCCATGTGTTGCTGTTTTTATGTCCTTTTGCCCTTTGTGGCCACCTCTCCCAAATGGGACTCCCTGCCCACTGGCCATTCTGGGGCTCTGGGGCAGGGTGAAGGACAGTGCTCCTGACGTGTTAGCCAATCTAAGGCTGGGTTAGGGGCTGTGGGGTGCATAGGGTAGAGCAGTGCTCCCAGGCTGCTTTTGACTGACAGGTACTCTGGAGTGATCACTGCAGGCTCAGAGGGGCTGGCACATGGGATATGGCATTACCTCACCACGGGGAGATTTGACCTGACCCTCCATACACACGCACACACACACTTCAGTTCTTTCCAATCCAATAATTAATATAATAATCCAGTGTATCACAACATAGCCACCAAACTGGTCAAAACATGTCCAGTCCTGGCAGGGATGGTAAACTCTCCTCTTCAAATTGTTCCACTTCCATGACCTAGTTACTTATTCATAGTGGGTGCAGGCAAAGCGAGAGAAAATAAACCAACTGATACCTACAAAGCACAATCAGATGTTGTCCAGCAACTTTGAATTTGCAGTTTTTCTACCATGTGGGACTATAGAGGTAAGTGAAAGAAAGAACTCTCAAACCAACAAAAACAGCAGCTTGAACCAGTTTTCCTTAAGTCTCTTTGGATCTCAGAATACCCACAAAATCAGATGGAAATCTGTGCAAATAATGCTTACCTCCACAATGTTTCCCAGCAACTACAGTATGATTCAGTGTCATGATTCTTGAATAATCATTTGTTCTGTGCAACAGCATACATGGGATTCTCTACCTAGTCTCATTAAAATAAGACCACAAACCTTGTTTAATCTACCTTAAAATAAGTATATGAGTCACTGTTCTAAGAAAGGTAAATAAGGATTGATTCAATAGCATCAGAGATGGAATAATGCAGAAAATGGAAGTATGAATTGTTTTTACAAACCTCAGAAGATTCCATTAAGAATTATACTTAATGTATCTAATTTTTCTATAATACTTTTTGCCCATTTGCCTGAATTCTCCAGAGAGAGCTACTTCAGCTTTACATAATCTTTATTCTTTCATTCCAAAAAAAAAATTCTGGAGGGACACATTTAAATAAATAAATGGATTAAAATTTATAGAGAGCAATGTTCATAAACGTGATGGATTTCAGAATAATGAATAAGGGATAAATAATTTATAGCATTTCATTTTTTCACACACTGCCAAACTGTGACAATAACATATTTGTTTATTTCCATGCAGATGAAAATCACAATATGGCAAGACTGAAACAAACAACCAGCTCAGGCAATGCATGGTGATCATTCTACTGGTGGCAATAATTTTAAATACTGTGACGAACAACAGATGTGGCCATTCAAATAATAACATTCCATTCATTCCTCATTATTTGTTCACTCTCATTTTTTATTTGTTTTCACCTAGAGTAATTGACTTTAGCAGCCAGAGGAATGCATGTTACTGTTGGCTTATCTACTAAATAGCATAACTCAAGGAACTTTATCCACTTATTCTAGATGGTCATTGGTAACACCTGCCTTTTCATTACGGCATTTCTCCAGGGACAGGTGTATATTGGAAGCTGGTTTTGTGTTATGAATACTAGCCAGTTTGCAGTCTGATGCTGTATAGCTACATTAACCTGACCATATACCGAAACTAAGAATGGATCCCACCAGTGAGAATTAGTCTGCATTGCATCCGGCTCAGTTTCTACCTATATATCGTACTGTTCTGTGTGTCTCTACTGAATTAGCCACCTGCATTACAGGTTCTAGGTTGCAGGTGGAAATAGCATGTTCAGATCTCTATAGATAAACTCTTAACTGTATTTCAGTCTTTGATGGAGTCTATAATCAAATATAAGTTGTTAATTCTCCTCATAATTAAAATCATACCTCTTCTCTAGTGCGAGTGTGCATGTTTTCAGCTTCAAGGCACTAAGGTTTTCTATAGCTTTCTCACTAGATAGATAGATAGATAGATAGATAGATAGATAGATAGATAGATAGATAGTTCCCTTAATTTTCCCTTCAGTAGACTAAAAAGACCAAGTTTCTTTAGCATCTTAATTTAACTGTCATCAGCTGGCTGGCTAAGTCCCCACTTTCCCCATGCAGTGATTCCAGCCTCCAACAACTCTCAGACATCTTCTATGTACCTATTCTCTTGGTAAAAGCTCAGCACAAACATCAATCCAAATGGTAAAGCTACTTCGCTACTTCTTTGCCAAGCTTCCTACAAAAACCTTACGCTGCTGCATTGCGTCCCTGTTTCTTTCTCTCTCTCTCATCTGTCTGCCTGAGTCTGTCTGCTATCTCTTACTCTCAAAAGAATGAATTATCCTTGTGTCAGGCCTGAGCTGCCACAACAAGATTGTTTTGGGTTATCTCACTAAAAGTTAAAAGGAGTATATCTGTATTACACTGCATTAAAACAATATCTACTTAACCAGCAACTAAAAGTGTATATAATAGTTGTTTTAATAGAAACACCACCTTGATTTCCTTCCAAATACTCCATCTAGTGTAATTAAGCAATGATTTCAACATCTAGAACATGTAAAAGAAAATCATCAAGTTTAATGTATATCAACTATGACAAATATTTATTATTATTCTCCATTTAGAAGGTTTTCTCATGATTTATGAAAAGTAACAAAGAATTTTTTCTGTCTGTATTCATACCTTGGGATTACAAATAATTCATCTGTCAGTCTGGTCTGTAAGGGCCTGAATTTTTATCTTGTATGTGGATATTTAAAGCTGAAACACCTTAGGGAAAAATTATTATTTTTAATCTAGAATCATATTTCATTTCAGATATGCACAGAGCTTAGCAGACTAAGCATTTACATTATTTGAATAAATAGTCTTACAGTAAAAATTATAGAAACAGAGTTATGAAAAGTGAGTTTGTTAATTTTATGAACCAGTTCTAGAAATTATCTGACAAAAACCAAGTTAAACACACAGCCATTTTGGACACACAGAGTAATGATTTACAACTATTTTTTTCTAAGACATCCACTGAGCCAGTAGCTAAATATTTCCTAAGATGATTTGTAGTTCACTGTTGATAAGATATTTATGTAGAAGCTTTATGTATTCTCAGACTAAGAAAGAGTTTCATTAACCAAGAGAAATACTGAAGTGTCAGTAGCAGGGCTAAATCATACAGAAACAAATTGCATCAGAGGCAGCAAAATGGTTCTTGCAAACAACGAAAGACTTGTACGAGATTTTGATTAACTCTATAAAATAAGAGCAACTCCAGTATTCAAAATTAGTCTTAAATAGAAATGTCATTCACTTGTTTATGTTTCCAAAGATAATCAGCAAAAAATAATACACTATGTTGATATTATGACAGCAATTAGTACCTTCTACTGAAGTCTGAACAGTACAAGATTGAATGAGCTACTTGGGCCGTTGCTAAATTACAAGTGTAAAGTCACCTCACTACTTCAAAATCTTGAATCTGTTCAGATAACCTACCAACAGTATAATAATCAATAGAGTCTAGCATATTTAATACCACATAAATCTGAGCTCTTACATCCATACATACATTATTTATTGCATGGCACAATATTACTGTTCTTCAAAGATGGGTATCAAAACTAGCCTTTTGGAACTCCTCCAATGTTAAAAAAAGCTATTTAAATTAATATATTGCTCTTTAAGTGTGTGGGTGTTTAAGCTGTTGTTATAGATTTTCTGTTTAGGGAGTAAATGACGAAGCTTATTGATTTAAGAGTATCTCATATACTTTTAAAGGCAGACTTGCAAGATTGTAGAGAATGCATAATAACCATTGTCTACTACTCTAAAAATACAGCTATTAACAGAATTAATGTTTGACATTTGTAAGGTCAGATGAAATTATTATGAATACTGAATTTGATCCTGTGAACCACTTTGACTACTGCATTTTGCAAAATATTTCTGCACTGAAAATGGTTGATGCAGAGCTTTAAGAAATCCATACAAGCCATGCTTTAGTGGTGTTTAGCACATTTATCACAATGAATATAGCACTGATTATTTAGTATTCACCAAATGGAAAATTATTTGTTTTCTTGAATTTTGTGATAGTCTGTAATATTACTATGCTAATTCATATCTCTTGAATGGAATGGAATGCAATGGAATGCAATAGGATGGAGTGGAATGGGATGGAATGGAACAGGTATCCTGAGATTAGCTCAGCTGGTTAAAACTTGGTTGTAATAATGCCAAGGTCATGGATTCAATCCCCTCTATGGGCCATTGACTTAAGAGCTGGACTCGATGATCCTTGTGGGTCTCTTCCAACTCAGAATAGTTTGTGATCTGTGGAATGGAACAGAATAGAATTATTCCAATTGGAAGGGATCTACAGTGATCACCTAGTCCAATTGCTTGACCACTTCAGGGCAAACAAAAGTTAAAACATTTTGTCCAGGAAATTGTCCAAATGCCTCCTAAACACAGACAGGCTTGAGGCATTGACCATCTCTTTAGGAAGCCTACTCCAGCATTTGATCAGCATCTAATTAAATAAGTGCTTCCTAATATCTAGTCTGATCCTCCACTGGCACAGCTGTGAATCATTCCCATGTGTTCTCTCACTGGATCCCAGGGACATGAGAGCAGCCCCTTTCCCCTCCCCTTGCCTGCGAGGCCTTGGTTTCTGGGGGGGACCAAGACCGACAATGGGGGGTTCTTCGCCAGCCTGCTGAGCGAGATGTGATACTGCTACAGCAGCTAAAGTTAAGTTTGCCTGCTTTCAGTACCCTGGAGAGCACAATAACGAAGCAAACACTTTAAGAGGCGGTGTCGATCTCCCTTATTGAACAAAGAGCTTGATCTTATATACCCCGGGGGCAAAGAATGTTTAAGAAAGGGGTGGAGTTAAGGCGGAGCATGCAAATCCGCTATAACTGGTTGGGTATAGGTGGAAACTGGGGAGGAGTAAACATAGCCAACAGGGTCAGACCACTCCCTAGAGGAGCGGACCAATGGCAGCTGTATTCATGCTATCAGGCTGGGCCTGCCAGTGCTTCCAGTACCACAGGCACGAGAGAATAACAGAATAACGAGAACTGAGGTAACTGTATTCAAGTCCATATTGTGGTATAGCAGTCCAGCTAGGGTTGATCTTCCTGGACCTTCCAGGCATCAAAGTCTGTTTCTCTGTCCCTCTCTCTTCTCCAATGGTCCATGTCCATGCAGGGCCCATTTCCAACACTTGCCCTCCTCCAGAAGCTTTACAGAGCACTGAGGTCATCCCTCAGCCTCCTTAAATTCAAACTAGATGAGCCCAAAGTCCTTGACCACTTCTTATAGGATGTTCCTTCCAACTCTTCCACTATCTTTGTTGCCCCATTCTGGACGTATTCAAGGACCTTCACATCCTTCTTAAACCATGGGGCCCAGAACTGCACATAGCACTCCAGAGGAGACTGCACCAATGCTAAATAGAGCAGGATAATCAACTCTTTTGCCCAGCTGGTGATGCCGTGTTTCATGAACCCCAGGATGGGGTTTGTCCTCTTGGCTGTCAGCTGTTGATCCTGCTACCAGCCAGCACCCCTAGATCCCTCTCTTTGGGGCTGATCTCCAGCCACTCCTCTCCCATTTTATACTTGTGCCCGGTGTCGCTTCATCCTAGGTACAGAATCTGACATTTGGACTTGTTAAATTGGATCCTATTAGTCATTGCCCAATGCTCCAATCTATCTAGATCCCTCTGCAAGGTCTCTCATCCCTCGAGAGAAAATAATTTTATTATAAAGACATTTACTGTGTATCTATTAGTGCAAAATATTTAGAAATCAATAAGGTTGGTGTGCTTTTATGCTTTTCAGGTGCACAGTTTCTATGCAAAATTGTATACGATTATGTCTTTCACTGAGAATAAATCCTACCATGAACATCAACTTTGTCCTTTTTGTAAAGACTCAAAATTACAGATTCATTATCATGAACATACACAATTTATGGAAAGCAGAATTATCAAAGCCTATGCTCTTCTGCAAGCCATACAAAATATCTATTTCATATCCTTTTGCTGTTTGCTGAAAATATTGCATGTCAGACACCATCAAGAGTAGTAGCTTAAAATTCTAATACTTACAGTTTTCTGTACCACAATAAAGTTTAGAATCACACTTATAACATAGTTTTATTGAGCGTACTTTCATTAACACGGTGCAGACCTCTTTATATTTCTGCAGTTGGGGCCTGGAATACCTATTGGAGCAAAAATTATTTTCTGTTATCAATGCAGTGGGCAAATTCCATTGCTTTCTATAAGCACTAGAACATACAAGGCTGACTTCCTCACTTGTAAAGTGTTTTCATTTGTAAACCAAATTTATAGTCTCCAAATAGCCTAGCCACTTGAAAGCATACTTTTCCTTATATTTCACTATTATTGTTGAGTGCAATTCTGGTCTAATCTACACCTAAGTATGAAATTTAGGCTAAAAAGCTCTAAAAGCATGTCACAAGAGAAAAAATAAAACTAAATAAAGTCATATGAAGAACAATATCTGAAGTTTAATTTATGCGTAGATCCTTTCAGCAAAGGCAAAAATACCTTGCTAGGACTCATTTCATCTAACTTTAATAATCTAAAGTTAGATATTTTTTATAAAACAAAGCATTACTTTTTGTTGAATGAAGTGTGGTGAATAGCAAAGGAAGATGATTCATCTCATCCTAAAAAAAAATCTGAGATAGGTGGTTAAAATTTGCATCTGAAAACTCTGAAGGTGACTGCATATTTCCAGTAGACAATACCTAAACATCTCAACTAGAGTGGGATAGTTTTCATCATGTTTTCTATTAACTATCTAAAGGTTGGACTTTTTAGTCCAACATAATTTTCTCAGCTCTATTTATATTCATTACAGATAAAAAAATAGTTTAGGATAGTGGGGTTTTTTTCTGCCCACCTTAGTAACCTAGATGGAGATATAGAATCATTTAAGTTGGAAAAGATCTCTAAGATTATCAAGTCCAACCATTAATCCGGCACTACCAAGTTCACCACTAAACCACTTCCCTAAAAGAGTGTTATCTTATCCAACTATGAGCCATGGATCACAGTATCACGACCTAGTAGATTGGCATGGTAGAAAATAGGTATGGAAAGATTACTCATTTTACTCAGACTGTAAAACTTAAAAAAATAGAACATTTCCTCTGGCAATGCATTAAATAAAGTAGTGAAATAACGCACTTTGAAACAAAGTAGTCAGTACATAGCCAATAAAAGGAAAGTTGAAGAAAGAGCCAAGCAGCCAACTTGAAAACAAGATGGTGAAGGAGGTTAAAGAGCCCACAAAATATTCTTCTGCAGTTTTGCCGCTTTATAGAGACAACAGAACTTCAAGGGACTGACTGTAAAAGGCTGATAAGATTATTAAAACAGAGTAATAGATCCATGCTCAAATCATCCACATGCCCAAATGTCTTGTGCTCAATAAAATTTGTTTTTTAGTTTTCTGAAATTAGAGTAAATTCACACTTACATTTTTTCCCTCTATTTTTCAAAAATGTTTGAGCAGTGTGTAGCACACTAGCTCACCATTTTCCTGGAATCACAATGGATTTTAATTTGAATAGAAAGTCTTTAGACTGTCCAGACTATTAGATATAACTTAAGCAATTAACCATTAATCCGGCACGGTTGGCAGGGACCTTAAAGATCACTTAGTTCCAACTTCCCTGCCATAGGAATGCCACCCAGTAGATCAGGTTGCTCAGGACACCATCCATCCTGGCCTTGGACACTCCCAGGGATGGAACAGCCACAGCTTCTCTGGAGAGCCTGTTCCAGTACTCCACTACCTTTATAATAAAGATTTTTTTCCTAACATCTAATCTAAATCTCTCATCTTTTAGCTTAAAACTATTTCTCCTTCTCCTATCACTATCTCCCTATATAAAAAGTCGCTCTCCCTCCTTTTTTAAAGCTCCCTTTAGGTACTGGAAAGTTGCTCTTGGGTCACATATAGCTGTCTGGAGTCACCTAAATAGATCTTCACAATTAGCCAAATCCAACATCACTAGACTTCTCAAAGACACTCCCCTGAACCACAGTAGTGACTTCCAGTAGCGAAGTCCTGATTGTGATCTCAGATTGCTTACAAAGATGTTACTGCTGGCTGTCAGTATATCAGAGAACAATTTTTTTCTTTTTTTAGTATGAAAGGTGCTTAACAAGAAGATGATGGGAGCTGTTTGGT
The DNA here is from genome assembly GCA_013396695.1 of Sakesphorus luctuosus. Lineage (NCBI taxonomy): Eukaryota > Metazoa > Chordata > Aves > Passeriformes > Thamnophilidae > Sakesphorus > Sakesphorus luctuosus. The sequence continues at coordinate 180,730 of VWZD01003511.1, read as the reverse complement.
ACAGTATAGAGCAGCTCTTGACCAGGTATTTTGATCTGGGCAAAAGCACACTGAGTATTCAAATCTGAATGTTGAAATACTTTTCTCTAGGAAGTCTGCTGTACTGGTTTCTGTATATCCAGTAAAGTTTATCAAAGCCATCAGTAATGACAATGTGAAGACTCATAAGAGAGAAAAACAGTGGTGAGTACTCTACAACACATTTCCAAAAAGATAAGGCATGAAAATAATGTCGGAGAGCAAAGGGTTAAGATTTCCATTGCACCACTGTCTTGCACATCGTTTTAAAGAAAGGAAAATGACTGCAAAGTACTGTATAGTTAGTCTGTATTAGCCTAGCACAGTTTTTCCTGGGTGTTCATTGTAGATCTTTAATGATTTTTCTTATCTGAAGCTGTCAAATTGAAGGCAAAAGTGTTTGAAGTTATTTGTGCCCTACTAAATGACACAAAAATCTTTTGTTACGCAATTTTGAGGCAGAGCAGGGACAATATTTTCAAGTTTAAGAATCACTTTTATTTCCACCAGGTATTCATGGAATTAATTCTTGATTACTGATTGCTTTGCCAATGTAGAATGTATTTCCCTTTTTCTGCAAGTAGGTTAATTTGAGTGATACTGTATTTAAACTAATAAAACATTGCAAAGATAGATACAAGACTATCTTCAAGTGCATTTTTCTCACTTACATGTCCCACAGTGCACATACACTTCAGCTGATCTACGAGCTGGCCAATACTGCTAAGAGGAAAATAAAATTGCTGTGAGGTATAGATACAGCCCCAGATCTTCTCTTGGAAATCTCATATGGAAAGCAAGAGTGGCATCTGAAGCAATGGCTTACCAACTCAGAGAGACATTGAGAAGCCAACGTTGATGACAGAAATTATTTGTAAAGAAAAAAAAATTCCCAAAAAATCAGTATCATCTACAAAACTGCAAGGAACAGTTCCAGCTAATCTGCTACCAAAAAACCTCTCTCAAGTACTAGAATTGTAAAATATTTTTCTTATTTTTAATTTATTACTATGGGGATAAAATAGTCTATTTGAAGTGTCATTTTGTTTTCCTTTGGGAACAGTGCCAGAGAGGATCTTCAGTGATTTGTTCATGTGTGCTAGATATGGGAAGACACACTTAATCAAAGCATAGTTTCTAATGCATTGTATCAGAAGGATTAAATCCTTCATGCAAAATAAAAGATTTTAAAAATCAAAACAAAACTATAAGCAGAGTGCTTCTACATTATGTAAAAAATAGTTTCCCCTATTTTTTGAGAATTTAAAAATTCTGTGTCTCTACAAATCTCTATTAAATGGTAAATTTGCTTAGTGAGTAGAAATAGACATGGAGAAAAAGATTTTAAGTGTCTAAATTCTTGTAAAGACAAGTTTCAGACAAAAATTTATATAAAAATTATGTAGATTGCACATGTAGAAATTATTCATTTCCTTTAGAATTTAACTTTATAAATGTAAGGCAGACTTCGAAAATATTTTGAATGTATAATTTAATCACAGCCTGTACTAACTTTTGTCTCCATAAAGGCAGAGGTGTGATACCCCCTAAAGGGGTGACATCCTAGAGGAGGTGAGAGTACCTCTAATTCAGTGGAAATGCTGCACAATGTGGATTACTAATCTTTGATCATCTTCTTTTCAAATGGAGATGCTTTGAATAGCAAGATACCTGTCCCTTCGCCAAAGCAAGCCAGAGTCTTCTAATTTTTATTTTAGAGGGAATGTAACTAAGCAACGGATCACCAAATGGAAGACTTTGATCACTGGAGGAGATTGCTAAGGGAGATATCAGACAAAGTGGAACTCGGTGGAAGGGATTCACAAAGATAAAGGAAGATGGAGCAGAAAAAGGAACAGTAAAACTGCTTTCATGATAGAAAAGTCCTATTGAAAGCAACAAGAGTGACGTGAATAATGGACTTTCAGGTAGGTTGTTCAACTTAAAACTGAGGAAAATAAAAATCTTTTCCCTGTTGACTTGAAAAAAAAAGCCCCCAAATCCGGTCTTATTTTGAATCTCCCAATACTTCCATCGATCTTCAAATTAAGCACAAAACTCACTATATGTGTTATTTCTTAACATCTCTTTTACATTTTTGCATCTTAGACTGATTTTGAAATGAGTACTTCATATATCTCCCTGACTGTTTTATGGACAAAACTGTTCGTGGATTTCTGGATTTCAGTTGTGTATTTTAAGTAAATTGCATATTTTCTGAAGTAATTCCACACAGTTTTAACTACATATTTCTGTTAACTCTTTCTTTTTTACTCTACCTTAATTCTTTACTTTTTTATTTTAGTATGTTTAAATCTATTTCCTTCCCCTGACAATCCTATAATGGCTGGGGGATTTTCATTGTCAAAGTACTTTATATTTCATCTTTCCAAGTGGAGGGTTAACAACATTATTTATGTTTTTTGTAAAAAACTTGTCTGATCTTTTATTTAAAATTAGTAACTTCCTAACAAAATGCAAAACTAAACTGGTTTTGATTTAGTACAATTTGTTCTGGACAACAAATACCATCAATGACAAACCTAAAATTTGAAGGCCACTACTTCCATATACAAAAAAACCAAAAAAACAAAAAAAACCCAAAAAACCACCAGATTACAAACCAGTCACTTTTTTTACTTCATTGCAATATAGCAGCACACAGCCCAGCTGCAACAACTAGACAGAAGCTTTTAAAGTTCCTAGGAAGGCTGGCAGCTTCCCGAGCAATGGGGAGCGGTACAGCAGAAGCTGCAGGTCAGAAACCTAAGCCAGGACAAACCAAGTCTTGTCTTTGTCTCCCATTCATGTCTCAGTTCCAATTGAATCTGGGAGCTCTGTTCACAGCTGCACCTGCTTAGAAATACAAAACAATGTTTGCTGGAGGGCCTCTTGCTACCATGCAGCAATCGATATGAAAAGACAATTAAGCAGTTTCCCTTTGCTCTCAGTTTGGTTCCATTAAATCATCTCCACCAGCTTTGACTTAGACAGCAGACATAAAAACAAATATTTTGCCTCTGTAACAGGAAACTGCACCAACTGGTGAATATTTTCAAAACAATTTCATGTAGAGAGTGGAGTCCTTCACCCTCAAAGGCTGGACATCTACTCTCATTAGCAATTTTATTTTTGCTATTTGCTAGTAATAAAGTTATTTTGTTTTACACTTTCCTGATTTGAAGAAAATAATCTGTATTTATAAAAAGCACTTACAAGGGAGAACATCACTTTTGAGAAAACACAATCTCCTTATAGCAAGAAGAAAGAATCTGCCCCGGGAAAAGGTTGAAATCATTAAGTTTTTCACCTACAGTAAAAAATACATTTTACATTAACAATCTCATAGTATTTAATTCTGATGAAAAGAATTTTACTTATTAATATAAATAATTGTGCAGGACAACCATTTTCTGCGCCAAGAACTGGTGTAAAATGTTTACATTCTATAATGATTATCCTTGCTGTCTGAGGAACACAAACTCAAAAATTACCCTAACATTTTTGAGTCCATGACAATGAATTTTTTATTATAGCACGGTTTTTTTCCTGATTTTTCTTCTAAGCTTACTGTGGAATTGTAACACTCTCAAATGAGATGTTCAGAAGTTTTGCAGTATTAGTTTCCATACACACAGGTGTTGGGCAGAGTTATAAGTGGTGTCAATCTCAGAATAAGATTGCAACTTAAAAAGTACAGCCTTGAGCAGACAAATGCAAACATTTCCAAAAATAAAAATTAATATTTTTGTAATGCTATTTTTTCTTTATTTTAAATAGTTGAAAAATAAATTAAAAGACCACGGTATTCTTCAATTATCTTGTTTTGCAAATGTGAGCACCAGGTTTATCACAAAACGATGTGACAAAATCTTGCAAAAGCCACTTGCAGTAACCCTGGGAGAACCAAATGTTTCACAGTCTCCTTTCTACCTCTAATCTGACTTTCACTTTGAAGAGTCATGCAGCAACAGTTCAGAATATTTTTAACTAATTCACCCAGTCTTGAACAGCAACCCACTTTGCATTACCACAATCTGATCTCAGAACCAGACGGTGATCTCAGTGCAGCTTTTTTTATGACTATCACTGATTTACAAAAATAGAAATTCATAGCATAGAGATGAGATCTTTCCCTTTGGCCATTCCTTATTTTATTTTCCACAGCATATTCCTCAACCCTTTCATTTATAAAGGCTCTTGTATCTCCTAGTTCTCTGTTACATCTCTGCTTTTTCTCATTTATTTTGTAGTTATTTCTCTCCTTATCTCTACAGCTTCTCAAGATGGGAGTATCTCATTAAAACAAAATTGAAACTGTTAACCTCCCTATTCTCAGTAGTTTCTCAAGGTCTTTGACGGACACAAGAATGCAATCACATACCCGTCAACTTTTAGAAACCTAGAATAACTTTTTAGAAATGTTGAATATTTAAAACAGAACTAGGTAATGCAGTTCTTGTCTTGTCTCCATCCTGCTCTAAACAGTCCCAGAACACAGTATGTTCTAGACTCAGGGACAGAGCTATAAGAGCAACCTTGAAGCAAATACAACTAAGAAAATAAGACCAGGTTTCCTTTGCCATTCAGCACAAGACAAGGTTAATTTGAGAACTGTATTTACATATTAATTATAGAACAGACTGTGGTTTATATACAATATTTCTTTGGAAAAGATGATGCTAAGTTGCACCTTTTGGTGGACTGACAGCAAAACTGAGTCTCCAGAAGAGACTGCCATTCCTTCTCCACCACATTGTATAAGACCCATTCTCAGGCTGTCCCTTGGTCTGGGTAGATATACTTCTCTGTGCTGGTTTGCTGATTAAATTATAGATGCTGATGACCCAGTTAGAAAGTAGTCTGAGTTTTAGTGTAATCTTTCAGGACTCTTTTTTCAGGATTTCACATGATGGAATTTTTGTCAACACTTTTTTGCTGAATTCTGTAAAGTTGTCTAAAGTCTGACTGAGGTTTGGTCCCTATGTCTCCAGGCAGAATTCATTACAGGGAAAAAACATTAAACAGTCCCTATGAGAGAAAAAGAGCATCAGGCAGAGAGCAAATAGGACAAAGAAGACTGAGAAATTATCTTCCTAATATGCCTGTTGACTTCCTATCTGCCTACTGAAACAAATATTAGAAAATAATATCTATGAGCATTCAAAGATTAAAAACTAAGTCAAGAGTAATAGCCAGGGCAAATGTTTGAAGTATAAAAATGGAAAGTAAATTTGAATTACTTTGAGTAAGATTACATTTTCAGTTAACAAAGGGAACTAAGTGAGCTGAGTATAACTTGAGTTTGGTGAAGCATTTTACACAATGTGTCACAAAATTAGACTTATGGAACTAAACAAAATGACACTGAGGAAGTATATTGCAATAAAAGTAGTGGTTCAAAGATGATTGATGTAATTTTAAACAGAAGAACAAGGTTTAAGTGAACTTTCCTGTACCTCTGAAATTTGTGATAGGTCCATTCTGATTTAACAATTCTACACTCATGCCAAAAGAAGCAGAAAGATGGCATAGTAATTTTTCTTATGGATGATAATTAACTAAGAGAATTTGTAAGCACACTGAAGCAGAAAATAAAAAAAAAGAATATAATGCATTTAAGACTACTCGTGAAATACACTGAAAATATGATTCCCTTAGGGACAGATTTTCCCTAGGAATAATATTGATAATGAAACTAAAATAAAATTTTCCTTCCTAGGGAAAAAAGTATTAGGAAGATAATGCTATAATAAATATGGTGTTCCTGATGCTTGGCTGTAGTGGTTTTAGCTAAGCCTCAAATTAGCAGGCTAAAAGAATCTATGTGAATTGGTAGAGACAGCTCTCACCTGACTGGGTAACCAAGGATGTATTTCATACCAGATGACGCAAACTTAAGGTATGGGGCAGCAGTGGGAGGGGTTAGTTCAGTTCCATCATGGCTGAACTAGGAGGAGAACGTCTTGCAGCTCTCCTAATGTGCTAGGCCCTGCTTCGGCTGCTGCTTCTTGCATTTTGTTTGAGTTCAGGGAAGTAAAAACATTTTGTTGTTACTCTTTCTGTTTCTTGCTAGGTGTCTTTTAAAGTGCTTATGAATCTAGAGTAATACACTTTGTATTACTCTAGGGAGTAGGAAGTTATTTCAAGTTATACATAACTTGTGTAAGTGTGTGTAATATATTGTAGTTTTCTCTTAATTTTCTCTTTTCTGTATAAATACATGTAGTTAGTTTCAGCATAAACCTGGTTTAGGAGGTTTTTTCCCTCTCCCTCTTCTTTTCTCTTGGCTGGTTGGGGGGCGGGGAGGAACCCTTTTTCTCTGTTCTTGGGCAGTTGGCGTTTTGCCAGCTCAACCCAAGACATTGGCTAACACGTAGCCACTAAGAACCCAGCTCAGACTTCAGCTGCCTAAGGGGCCTTGATCTTCTCACAGCCTTACTCTGGCATCTTCTCTCCTAAAGCAGAGCTAGTTAGTGATAGACATCCTTCCCCAAGTAAAGTTTGTTATACTTTTCCAGCTACATGTGCAAGACTCTTCCAGGCACTGAAACACAAGCCCTTTAGTAGACTGACAAGATATATCAAACTGACCTCCAGCATGGCTTGCACTGTTGTTTTGCCCTGTGCTTTCCCTTGAAACATGAGAACTACTTCAGGCAGAAGTTAAAATCATTTGTTTTGACAATGTAAAATTAGGGATCTGGCTGTCTTCACCTATTGACTGACCAAGTCCTTTACTAAACTATTCTCCAATGATTAGCTTAGTATGAGCTAAAAACACTACCTTTTACTTAGGACTGTGTTCAGATAAGTCAGGTGTTCAATACATTGAATCACACATGTCATATAAAACTTACAGCCTCCTACTCACATGTTACTCAGACGCAGAAAAAGAATCAATGCCTGTAGTTCATTATTGATTCTTGTCTCAAATGTGAACCCTTATGCAGTCTCTGACTGTTGCCATGAAACTACTTTTCACTGCAAGCTATCTAAACTCACATGCACCGAATTTTACCCTCCTGGCAGATGTTGCTATCAGGTAGGCCAGAGCTAACTCAAATAACTCTGATGTGCAGTTACTCTACCCTCGTATTTTTCAGGTCCCAAACAGAGATAGTGTGTCTTTTATCACATTTTTCTCTATCAGTATCCTGATACTTGTTAACAAACTTAGAAAGCTCCCTACCTGGTTAGGAGAGGGCCTGAAAACATGTACTTGCCGTTATCATTTAGAATCCTCCATGTCTTCTTCAACTTCTACTCTGTCTAATGTAGTCTGCATTTTGCCTAGAAACAGGCTTTTAAAAATCAAATCAAATCAATACATTGATTGCCTAGATCTGGCCCATGCTCTATTAAAATTTGACAAATATTTCAGTCAGCAGATGTAATCAGCAAAGTGCACTGAAATTTATATATGGAAATATCTGGAAATATGTATAACAAATCATAAATTACACAGAAAAATAAAATCTGTCTTCTTGGGAAAGGAGATATTCCAGCTTCCTTTCAGTAGCTGTAACTAGTGTGTGGTGCATTTCAGCATATTTTATGAATGAATCTTTTTATATGCACACATTACTTCTGAAGTTTCCTTTTCTGTGGGAGCATACTGATACTTAGCTCATGCTATCAATTGTGATATCATTTGGTTTTGTTCTTTGAAAAATAAAATTCAAGTATCTTCTTTTGGGCAATAGAATTTTTGTGCATACTGTTTTCCTGCCTCAGTAGTAAGGTTGTCACAAGTACCAACCTCAGTTTCTGAGTCCTTATTTTTAGTTACTTACTTTAGCCCATATACTAATTGGATGTCATTGTAGACATGTGCTTCAACTACATTTCAATACTTAGATTCAGCACAAATGTAATTTTTTGAATCTTCCCACTGCCNTTTTGAATCTTCCCATTGGCAAATAATTTTTTCCCTTTCTTGCCTGTTAAGTCACAGCAGTGTATGTGAAGTCCATGCACTTGAATATCTTAACTTGCTGTCTTTTGTTCCAGCTACACCATTTTCATTTTGCAGACATCACCTGTATTAGTTTGTCTTTAGACAAACAATTATAGTTCAGCCTACTCCTCATGTTTTCCTAGTCATACTCATCTACTTCTCACCTTTGGACTAAAACCTAGTNGTATAACAAATCATAAATTACACAGAAAAATAAAATCTGTCTTCTTGGGAAAGGAGATACTCCAGCTTCCTTTCAGTAGCTGTAACTAGTGTGTGGTGCATTTCAGCATATTTTATGAATGAATCTTTTTATATGCACACATTACTTCTGAAGTTTCCTTTTCTGTGGGAGCATACTGATACTTAGCTCATGCTATCAATTGTGATATCATTTGGTTTTGTTCTTTGAAAAATAAAATTCAAGTATCTTCTTTTGGGCAATAGAATTTTTGTGCATACTGTTTTCCTGCCTCAGTAGTAAGGTTGTCACAAGTACCAACCTCAGTTTCTGAGTCCTTATTTTTAGTTACTTACTTTAGCCCATATACTAATTGGATGTCATTGTAGACATGTGCTTCAACTACATTTCAATACTTAGATTCAGCACAAATGTAATTTTTTGAATCTTCCCACTGCCAAATCATTTTTTCCCTTTCTTGCCTGTTAAGTCACTGCAGTGTATGTGAAGACCATGCACTTGAATATCTTAACTTGCTGTCTTCTGTTCCAGCTACACCATTTTCATTTTGCAGACATCACCTGTATTAGTTTGTCTTTAGACAAACAATTNTATAGTTCAGCCTACTCCTCATGTTTTCCTAGTCATACTCATCTACTTCTCACCTTTGGACTAAAACCTAGTTTATGTAAACTGTGGTGCTACTTTATCATTAAAATTTTTATTACCTGTGGTGCTACTTTATCACTTATATTTTTTCATAATAAAAAGTGAGCACAGCTCAGATGGCAGTTTAAGGAGAACTGTCAAAGATTAAATGTTTATAAAGGTGTAAATTTGGCAAGGAGTCCCTATCAGATATTGCTCATCAATCAAGCATAAAAATTATTTGAAATCAACCACATCTCATAACGCTTCCCTCCTTGAGGATAATAAAATATATTTTCATATATGTATTACCTTGTCTTGACTAAAATGTAAGTGAATGGTTTCTCTTGTCATTTTATTTCTCTTTTTCTAAAGTGACCAAACCCAAGAACTTTTCAATATAAATCTTTTAGTCATAACACTTTTAGCTTCTCCCTTAGAGTAAGTGAAGATTGCTTAAATTCACAGATGATGGGATGAACTGCATCTTCCACTTCAGTTCTGCCTCATTACTATGATAAATTTCTCTTGAAAAGTACTGTCTCGCTTTTCCTCAGCACAACTTCTTTTTCAGACTTCACCTTCATGTCCTATAGGCCTACTTTGCTTTTGCTTTTTTTTTAGGGTAAGCTTATTTTCCACAATCCCTATTTGCCTTTTTGTCACATTTTCAAGTTTTTCAGAGTTAGTGCTTGCTGCAGTACCCATATACAAGTTTCCAAATTAAATTAATAAATGTGCCCTCAGATGAAGAGACCATTCATCTTCTATCACAAAGATTACATGAAGGGTTTCATCAAAGCATATCAACAAGTTTTTTTCTATGCTATATATACTTTTTGATGTTTTTGACTGACCAGCACATGTCAGATGAGGTCTTCTCACCTCTTCCCAGGAGCTGTATAATACTTAAGGTTGTTCTCTGTTTTAAAATGGATGAAGGCAATGTCCTATGCTGGTTAGAATTTGCTGAGCAACAAGAATCATAAAATCCTGGTTCACATTTCTCACCAAGTTTTAATTTTCAGCCTAAGGTTTTGTTCCTAATGTGGTTCCAGATTTTTGAAAAACCCACAGTGACAAATTTCTAAAATGTTGGTTTTATTTGTAGTCTTTTTTAAAAATAGATAACCCAGAAGTTTCACTTTTAACTAGAGTGCCTTATTGTTCATATTTCAATAACAGAAATAAAAGTCGAGTAGAGAAAAAATTTAATTTGAAAAAAATGTTGTTGTAAATGTTATTATGAGAAATGAACCCGCTATCAAATTAAATTTTACCTCACTAACATGAAAATGCTGCTTGAAATTCTTCTACTTATCTTCCTCATTTCCAGGAATTTTATCTTTGATGAAGCCAGGACTGATGACAAGGCTTCTTCATTCAGATTAATTTACACATATTCATGGTAGCCTATAGTACTCAGGAATCACTCTGGACATAAGTTCCTTTGAAATAATTCTTAAGTGCAGACAGTATAAATTAGAGCAACATAAGCAAACTTGGGTTTCTGTGGTGCCTCCCCAAACTGCAGTGGGAATCACAAAGTCTGTTTTGATTTGTTGATGTATTGTAACTGCAAAATGCTATGAAATAAACAGGAAAATGAAAGTAGAGGGAGTCTGTCAAGTGATTGATGTTTCAGATTTTACTGTAAGTCACAGGAAAGTAGTTACCAACATCATCTGTAGAGCTGCTTTTAAAATTACAAAGCTCCTATCACAGTCATCATTTTCCTTTGCACCCAACCATGGATTTTATTGGCATGCCCTTGTCTCATACAGAAGTTTGTTAAGCTTTCTTTATCCTCCACTTAGTGTAGTACTAATGAGAGCTAATGATTTCAGGTTACTTAGCAAAATAGGCAATAAATAACTGTCTTTAAAGATGACAGATATTTTATTAATCATAGGAGAAGAAAACAAAATATTCTTACAAGATAAAAATTTTAGAAAGCAAAATGCCCATGAATTAATGGATTCCAGACTGGTATTTCGCTAGCTTTTCCGTATGACTAACAAGAAGCTGAGAGAATGGCCCTTGAGGAATTAGGCAACTGAATAACATAACTTTCAGGGGAGCTATGGTATGAACTAGTGCTGTCAGCTCTTCCATGGTAGTGGTCAGAGTGGTATCTCCTGAGGATCTTACAATACAGCTGTGCTAGGCCATGATCCAGGACCACAGTGAGCATGAAGCAAATCACCTGTTTGATATCAAACTACCTCAGTATTTCTCTGCTGTAAAAACCTGTAAATACTGTGTTGTTGCTGATGAGTTAGGAACCCACAACACAACTTTCTAGTAACTTGTTTTATAGCCTTGGCCATAGCTTTGCCATTGGCTTATCTCGTAAGAACTCTCTTCATTTAAGTAAACTTGAGCACTAGCTGACAGAAAAATACTGAACAAGAGGTTAAACTACAACAGTATCTTTTTAGTTCTAACTTCATTTCATCTCTGACTGAAAATATTCCTTTTGGGTTCCAGTTAGAGGTCAGCAAAAATTTCAGGGGCAGTTCCAATTCTGTAACAAAGATTGATACCATTTCCGTCCAAGTTCATTTTGTTTCCTTAGGATGAAATTCATTAATATGGGACAGGGTACTTAGAAATAAAGAGAAAACAACAGGTCAGAGAAAGATGAATAATAGGAAAACCTGTCATTCTTGAAGAAGAAAATGTGGGACTATCCTTCCAGATGCACTCCCCACGACAGGCTTCAAGACAGGACCAGAAGATCCCATTCTTTTAAAGTCTTTTTTGTCTTTGCTATTTATGATTCAGCTTTGGAATTAATTATGACAGATTTTATTACTACAATATTTTAAGACTAAAAATAAAATGGGAGACTGCTGTCATTTGCATTGCTGAACTCTTTAGTGTCTTATTAATGAAATATTGCTAGAACAAAAGTTCTAGTAACTAGTAACTTCAGAACATAATGGAATACCTTTCTTCTATGCCATGACACTGTGCAAAAAAGAGTCTGTTTTTATAGCTTTTGCTTGTTTAACTTGTTTTTTGTTGGTTTTGGGGTGGGGTTTTTTAGGATTTCCATAGTCAGTGTCAGCAGTGATATTATTCTGGAAGTAATCCTAGCAAAATTTCACTAGATATTTTTCACACTCAGCAGACTGGCTTCTCTATAGACAATCATTCCTGCTGATCAAGGATCCCATGCAGCAACACCACTGCTGGGCACATATGGAGAAGAAAGAATGCAATTTAACATCCGCATTTGGCACTCTCAGTAGGATTCACCTGATTTGCAAAGGAGGCAGACAAGTGATGCAGCCATTAATAAAGATGATTCACTATCGCAGATGATCTTTGAAGCCTATACTTAAAAAGATCATCTGCTTATATCTCGGAATTATATTACTATTTTTTAAAATTTATGGCAAGTAAGTAAGAAAGCTATTAAGATGTAATAATGACACTGTAATTAAAATACAGCAACACCCAAAAACCTAGATATATTGTCTTGATATATTATTTGCAGAAAGCTTTCCATAGAAGACATATTGATGTAGCCCAGATTAGGATTTATTTGGATAGCATCCGGTTCCCTGGAGTTCCATTTAAGGATTCACTGCTCTGTTGGATCAGATTTCACAGGATGAGGTTAAAGAGGCAATTGCTTCTTTAATTTACCAATGGTCCCCAGAGACAAATGGCTTGGGGCTTATTTTTATAAAAATGTTTAGATCTCTCAGGAAAAAAAAATGTATCAAATACTGAAATCATAGTTTTGAAGAGAAGTTTAAATAGAAATGAAATGGGCCTGGGGAACATCAAAACACTTTTCTTGCTATTTTGTTAATCACAGTACTTAGTGTGATATTCAGGAGTTAATAAGGGGCAAATATACTTAAATGACTAACTACTCTGTGCAAAGAATATTGAAAAATGAGCATTGTTCAGAAAACTAAACAGAGATAAGGTTTCCCAGATTATGAAGTCTGGGAACAAACCCAACTCTGTGCTTTTTATTATTATGATTATTATTTACAGACCAATATAAAAATTGCTTAGTGCTCTATTTAGTTCTACTCTAGCAAGTTGGGGCTGATCAAGAAATCTCTCAACATAATTTGGATCAGTTCCCCCCCCACAATGACAGCAACTAAGGTGTTCACTAGTGACAGATTAATCTGTGGAAAAACAATCCAGCATTCCTGGGGTTCAGTAAATCCCCAAGACAAACTTTTTTATATGCTTTATATTCATTCTTTGCAACATCCTCATCAGAGGCAAGATGCAAGGCTGCACAGGCTTTTGATTTGGTCTGGTCTGGCCAATCTTACCTTAGTTTGAGACTAGAAGCAACTGCAATTCCACTGAGGATGTTGGCATGGCACTTGTGGTAAATTACTATTGGAATAAGAAATGAGAGATATTTTTAGCTGTGGAGAATTTCATCTTTGCTTTCAGGAGAGTTTTTGTTAAGCAGAGCAGCTCTCAAGACACAAATACAAAATATTTTTTGCCAGCTGGGAAGTCTGGGAGAAATCCTAGCTGGGAGAAGACAATAGAGCATAGGATGTGAAATAGAACAAGTTAACAACCATATGTGGAATGATTTGGCAACAAAGACCTACCATGCCAAATTAGATAGCAGGTCCATTATCAAAACAGACAACAAAGGAACAAATGAATCATTAAAAAGCATATGACCCGTGGGCTTGAAAAGGGAAACTTTGGCTATGGAGAACGATTTGGAGTTACAAAGATATATATGTTCAACAGCATGAGGTTTGGGCATAAATGAAAAGAATTCCTTCGAAAGTCTTCACTAATATTACAAGGTTCCTACTCTTAAATAAGTATTTCTTTATTAAAGCAAAAAAATATTCATCTTTTGTCAATGCCTCTAGCTATGGTTCTAAGTGATGCTCTCTAGTTCCTGATAATACTACTGAATTAGGATGAAGGCATAGGGAAGAGGGAAAACCAGAGTCAGGAATCAGAGAACTAAGTGATCATACCAGAATAATAATACTACTTTT